>JXCR01004627.1:0-54421 GCA_002079205.1 Phalaenopsis hybrid cultivar
TCATTTCATTTCTTACAAAGTTTCACATTAGCAAGACAAAAAGCAATCACTCATAAACTTTGCTAGATTAACCTTTTTTCTTATCATTTTTTTAAAGTTGTTTAATAGGAAGAATAGGAAGATCATTATAACTATAGCCATTGGTAGGCTCACCAACAAATTGAATGATTTATTTGATATTATGGATTGTTGGTGACATAGGGACCATTTCATTTGTGTCGGTTGTTTTGATTCTCTTCCTCATTTCGTCGAAGAATGTTTTATTTGCAATGACCTAACTGTAATAGCAACGCTTTACCAATTGAGTTATATACTCCTAAGTAATGAGTAGAGTGCATGAAAGAGTCAGATTCTTTTTATGGTTTTCATATATTAATCTAGTTCATNAATTGGGAAAAATTTAAGGTGGCCTGTAACAATTTGTGAAGCTAAAAATTCAACTTTTAGTGATATTTATAATAGATTAAATACTAAAGAGAGTGAAAAACATATGTATAAACTAACCAAATAAAGAGGAAAAAAATAAAGATTTATTTCAAATATATTAAAGATGAAAATTAAAAAGAGTTTTTCTCAGAATAAGATATTTAATATAGGTGGGTGAGTTCTGAAAATATGATTGACCTTAGTGATCTTAATATTGATAATAATAAAAAAATATTTTTTATCGTCGCACTAGTAAAACGAACTTGAGGAGGCTTTAAAGAAAACCGAGAAAGTAGGACCGAATAATATCCCAATTGAAGTGGGGAAATATTAGGAGATTTGGGAGATTCTTGGCTTACTAAACTCTTTAATATTATTTTAAGAACTAAAAAGATGCTTAAGGACTGGAGGAAGGGCATTTTGGTTCCCAT
Organism: Phalaenopsis hybrid cultivar; assembly: GCA_002079205.1. Lineage (NCBI taxonomy): Eukaryota > Viridiplantae > Streptophyta > Magnoliopsida > Asparagales > Orchidaceae > Phalaenopsis > Phalaenopsis hybrid cultivar. The sequence continues at coordinate 858 of JXCR01004627.1, forward strand.
TTTTAAGATTAAAGGAGGTGCACAAGAGTGTGCAAATTATAGATGAATTAAATTGATGCGTCGTACTTTAAAATTATTGAAGAGAATAATTGAACATAGGTTAAGACATGATGCAAATATTTCTCATAATCAGTTTGAATTTATGTCAGACAGGTTTAGTATGAAAGCTATACATTTATTGAGAGATTTGATGAAGAAGTACAAAGATAATAAGGAGGATCTACATATGGTTTTTATTGATTTAGAAAAAGCTTACGATAAGGTTCCAAGAGAGGTCTTTTAGATTGCTCTAGAGAAGAAAGGTATTGATATGACTTAAATTCAAGTCATTAAAGATATGTATACTATACCTGTTACTTGTGTTCAAATAGGAGGATTGACCAAGTATTTTCCTATTTCAGTTGGATTACATCAGGAATCAACTTTAAGCCCATATTCTTTTGCATTAGTTATGGTTGCTCTTACTAGACATTTACAGGAGTATGTACCTTGGTTTATGCTTTTCACTGATGATATCCTTCTTGTGGAAGTATGGAGGTCTACATTGGAGTCTAAAGGCATTCGTTTGAGTAGAACTAAAACTGAATACATGGAATGTAATTTTAGTTGTGGTAGCTCTAGTGATAGTGTTGTAACTCTGGGTGATCAAATCATTAAATGATGTAAATGGTTTAGATTTCTCGAGTCTATTGTTCAAAGTGATGGTGATATAGATGAGAATATTATTAGTGGAATTCAAGCTAGTTGGTTAAAGTGGAGGAATGCATCGGGCCTATTGTGTGATAGAAAGAACCGCTTAAACTGAAAGGAAAATTTTGTAAGATGGTCTTGAGACCTGCAATGCTCTATGGCGCAGAATGTTGGCCTTTAAAAGAGAAGTATAAAACAAAGGTAAGTGTTGTTGAGATGAGAATGCTTAAGTGGATGAGTAGTTTGACACCTAGAGACAAAATGTAAAATGAATATATATGGTTGGTGTAGCTCCGGTGGAGGACAAGAGTAGAGAGAATCGTCTTAGATGGTTTGGTCACATTAAAAACCAACCATCTGATGTTCTGATTGGGAGAGTAGATATTTTAGATTCGGTTGATGTTAAGCAAGACAGAGGTAAACCTAAAAAGACTTGGGCATATTGTATAAAAAACGATCTTAATCTATTAAAATTTAATGAAAATATGAAACTCAATAGGCCGCAATGGAAAAAAATGATTCTTGTAGCCGATCCCACTTAGTGGGATAAAGGCTTGTTGTTGTTGTTGTTGTTGTTGTTGTTAGCTTCCACATATCGTCAAATAAGCAAGGTCATGCGATGTAGGCATTTTGGAAGTGTATGATCCAATCTTAACTAATTTGAATACACTGACCTTACATGGATTTTATATTCGTTGAGGTATGTATTTTGCATTAATAAAATGAAAAGGTTACATAAATAGGCATCTAAGCATATACAATGTGATATATATAATCCCTGAGCAAACTCAAAATAGATGAGTCATAATCTATATGTTTCCAAACAAAAGAGTTAGGAAAAACAAATCTGATAGGAAAATGAGCTGCTATATTGTGATCCCTTGGTACAAAATGAAAAATCATCGTTCTAAAAGAAGAAAGGAAAGCTAAATCGGATCCAGAGCTGTGCTGATTGGTCCAAGTGCTCCACTTTATGCTCTGGTGAAGAAAATTGATGACATTTATGTCGTCTCTCTCAATGATAATGCTTTTTAGTTCATATATCTAAGGCTTAATGATTTTTTTTATGGGGGGATATGTGCACCAATGAGGAGGAGATAACAGCCTAGCATGCTGGTTGGTGCCCTTGTGCTTCTGGATGGGGTGAACAGTTTCTATTCTCAATGTTTCAGGTACTTGGATTTGAATTTTCATCTATGTAATTTAAGTGTATTAATTTCTCTTTTAAACCTAAATTGAAGAAAAAATTGTGCCAAACTTTCTATAGATTTCTTTTTCTATTAATATTTTTCACTTCTGAAGTTGCATAATCATAGTGTGGTCTACAGCTTATGTTGTTATAGATGAATACACGATATCATTTCATTCTTGGCTTGAATTTTTAACTATTTGGTTCTTCTAGGATGATATAAAATGATCATGTTTGGATTTACTAAGGTGTGTTCCAGGATAACATAAAATGTTTTCTTGAGACATTTATGAGGAATCAATATAATCCCATGACTAATTTGATGAATGGAGTATGCAATTTTTTGAGGGAGGAGCAGTATTGAAATGCACAATACCTTATAGGAAATACACTTTTTGATTAAGGTGACCTTGGTAGACAAGGCTTTATTTGACTCTTTGGGGTTTGGTTCAAGAATTATAATTAATTTTGAATAATTTTTCTTGATTACTTGACTGCATTAGCAACGTTACTATTTAATGTTACCTGATAAGTCATATTATGGATTTACCTTTCATATAGCTTTTTGTTATTTGTTTATATGTTTCCTAACCAATGATGAAATGGGAAAAAAATTTCTTTGATGTCAATATTTATGATTTTCCTGTACTTATTCTTGGCTGAGGATAAACTTGATAGGAGAGATTTAAATGATTAGTTTTGTTTAACAATGAATTTTGAATTTATATTAGCATAATGATCATTCCATGTTATGCATAAACATGAAATATTGCAAGGTAAAGCTCCAAAATATTGGTGCTCTTGTATTCCCCCCTTCCTATGCTATGGTACTAGACTTGAGCACTATTTAGCATTCGTGTATTTTGTTCAATTATGTTGTTGATGATTTAGTTATTGCATTACAACTTTCATAAATGATTAGTACCTTGTAAAATGAACATTTTATGATGCCTTAGAATTAATGATAAATATCGTAGGTGATATTGAATTTTTTTGGTCATGTTGCATGCTATTTTTGTTTTTCTTTATCAACATTATGCTATGATACTTTTGTATATGACATGGAAATGAATCGTTATATTAAATTTGGAGTCTAAATTCCATTAATTAGTGTTTATTTTTTCAAAATTGGCTCCTACCAACTCAGTATCCATTCTTATTAATTTTTCAAGATGATAGCTGCCTATCTCAAGTTGAATTCACACTTAAATTTTTAGCATGCTGGCTGCCTNGTTAGTGTTTATTTTTTCAAAATTGGTTACTACCAACTCAGTATCCATTCTTATTTAATTTTTCAAGATGATAGCTGCCTATCTCAAGTTGAATTCACACTTAAATTTTTAGCATGCTGGCTGCCTNACTACCAACTCAGTATCCATTCTTATTTAATTTTTCAAGATGGTAGCTGCCTATCTCAAGTTGAATTCACACTTAAATATTTAGCATGCTGGCTGCCTAATTCAAGTTTCATTCTTAATCATTCACATCCATCATCTCTTAATCATTCGCATCCATCATTTCATATTGCAATTATAAAAGGAGAAGGAATTATGGAAATTTGAGAAAAATTGATCCTTTCCATTTTTACCTCTCGTGTGGGCCGGCCACCACCTCCAACTCTTTAGAGGGTTTTATTGGGATATCTTAGGAAACCTTTTATTCAGCTTATTCCCTTCCTGTTTATGTTTTTCTATTTTTTTTCAATCATGCATGTTTTCATAACGTTGCTTGTCACCATACCACATAACAATACTCTAACATGCATNCTGGCTGCCTAATTCAAGTTTCATTCTTAATCATTCGCATCCATCATCTCTTAATCATTCGCATCCATCATTTCATATTGCAATTATAAAAGGAAAAGGAATTATGGAAATTTGAGAAAAATTGATCCTTTCCATTTTTACCTCTCGTGTGGGCCAGCCACCACCTCCAACTCTTTAGAGGGTTTTATTGGGATACTTAGGAAACCTTTTATTTAGCTTATTCCCTTCCTGTTTATGTTTTTCTATTTTTTTTTTCGATCTTGCATGTTTTCATAACGTTGCTTGTCATTATACCACATAACAATACTCTAACATGCATGAGGCCATAATTGTAGACCGTTAAATAATAATCATGATGGTTCACAAATTATTCACGATAATGGTGTACAAATCATTTGAAAATAATAATATTTTTTGCTATTTGATGTAGCCCACCTCGACTAATGGTTTAATGCTTTATCTTTAACCACAAGGTCTTGAGTTCAAAGCGTAGCACAATGGTGTATGGAACAACACATTACAATTTATTGATAAAATTCACTAAAAACTCTGAATATTAATTAAATCATGCATTTCCTATAAGAAATCTTTGAAGGGGCAATAACACTAATGTTTGAGGTAGAAAAATGATGTTTTGCCTCAAGAGGATTGTTTCTCTTAATTGCCCAGGCTCTCGAATCAATCTCCAGGAACTCTAAATCGCTCTCTCTATATCCTTACTTTCTCTCTCCAAGAACTCCAATAACTCTTTATGTTTTTCTATTTTTTATTCAGAATTATTTCCTTTCCTAATTTATGTGAAATATGTTTGGTAAGTTTCTAAATAAGGAGGGATTGATTTCTCTATATATATGTATTCTCTTTGTGAATAATGAATCAAAGTAATTCTATCTTCCAAAACCTATTTTCTTCATGGTATGAGGGCTATGAAACAAACCCTAGATCTTTTATCAACCGCCGGAATCCTCCGTGTAGCTGCCTATCATTTGAGTAGTGCATATGGAATCGCAGGGGCAACAGAGTTGCTTCTTCCGTAATAAGTTTCTTAAATCTACTGCAGCAAAACCACCTCCTTGGCAAGCAAAACTTCCCAGGCAAACAACAGCCAACAGACATTCCTACGACAATCTACTGCAACANAGTTGCTCCTTCCGTAATAAGTTTCTTAAATCTACAGCAGCAAAACTACCTCCTTGGCAAGCAAAACTTCCCAGGCAAACAACAGCCAACAGACATTCCTACCACAATNTCCTGTCGAGCAGAGCAGCTGCAGGAGCTGTCAGTAGACTTTCTTAAGGCAAACCTGAATTAATTCTCCAAACGTTACTCATTTCCTCCTTCCTGCTCTGCCAGAACTCCGGCAGCCAAAAATTCCTCTNTACCACAATCTACAACAACAGAACTTCCCTGTCGAGCAGAGCAGCTGCAGGAGCAGTCAGTAGACGTTCTTAAGGCAAACCTGAATTAATTCTCCAAACGTTACTCATTTTCTCCTTCCTGCTCTGCCAGAACTCCGGCCGCCAAAAATTCCTCTGTGATAACTCCTGCAGCCGAAAACTCCTTCCTGCAGCCGCAAGTACACCTTGTGCCACCAGAAGTTCTTTTTTCTGCAGACCCTCATCTTCTCAGCCATAAGAACGGCTTTACTGCAGGCTCTCATCTGTTCTTCACGCAGCTGGATTTCTCCCTTCTGGATTCTTTTTTACAGGCCCTCCTCTGACGGAATCCTCCACAGCAGCAACAGCGGCAGCAAGCAGTTACAATTAATTTCAGACCAGAAATTAGAAGTAACCCTAAATACACTTAGGGATGATGACAAAGTATGGGATGAAGACGTAAAGTTCTACTCCGAAAGTGATTCTGAGTCCAAGACTAGAGATTCTAGCCAAACTATTCCCCCAAAATCTCGAAATTTATCACAAATCATAAACTCAAGAGCTATAACTTTGTTCAATGGCCACAATCCGTGTTGATGTACATTTTTGATAAAGAGAAAGCGTAATATCTTATTGGAGAGGGCACAGTTCCTTAGATCACTGACCCCAACCATGTTACAGGGAAGAATCAAGGCCATATGGTTGTCTTTGCTAGTCAACTCAATGAAGTCTGAAGTGGGAGAGAATTTTTTGCTCTAAAAAACTGTCAAAAAAATATGAGAGGTTGCAAGAGAAAAATATTCCAGAACTAAGAACAATGTAGACTTGTTTGAGATTGAAATCAAGCTTCATAACCTCCACCAGGATGAGCTTAGGGCCACCTAATACTTCAATACTGACAAAATATTGACTGCAATTAAATATGTTTGAGATGCATCTGTGGAAATGTACACAAGATGCCATTACATTTAAATCCATCTTCGAGAAGATGACTATCAAATTTCTAGTAGGACTAACTCAGGAATTAGATGAGGTAAGAGGGAGGATCATGGGAACAATGCCTCTTCCATCACCCCGTTATGCATTTATTGAAGTCAGGAGAGAAGAAAACATGAAGAAGCTGACGCTAGAAGAAAAAGGGGTTCGCCAAGCGTTAAAAGTTCAGCTCTGTACACCTACAATTCTTCCCATGACTCAAAGGTCGAGAAGAATTGTTCTACATGTGATTATTGCAAGAAGATTGGGCATATCAAAGAAAAATATTAGAAACGCCATGGAAAGCTTGTTGAATGGAAACCTGGACAGTGAAGGAAGGTTCATAGAGAAAGGCAAATGTTGTTGTCACACCTGAAGGATCAATAGAATCATTCACAAGGAATAACTTGAAGTACTGAAGAAACTCTTTGGAAGTAATTCAAAGTAACACACCAAAATAATACGCCCTTCTCCAATCTTGCCAGTAATGGGAGATTCATAACTTGAATCGTAGATTCAGGAGCCTCTGATCATATAACTGGAGACATCAATGCTATAGTCAACTATTAAGAATCTTCTACATTTAAATCGGTAAGACTTGTAGACGGATCAAAATAAAAATTCTTGGGAAAAGAGATGTGGAACTATCTCAGGATATTAATTTTTCCTATCTTATATGTTCCACAATTAGAGTGCAATTTGATTTTAATCAGTAAACTTATGACATGAAATATAGGTGGAATTGAGGACGGTGATTGACAGTGCTGAAATTCATCAAGGCTTGTACTTGCTCAAGGGAAATCTTTCTCTAAACACACAACTAATCCCATCTTCATATATCCCACAAAGCTCTGAGTCTGTTGAGTCTATGTTTGTCTAAAAATATGTTATATTATGACATTGTCGTCTGGGTCATCTTAATTTTATTTATATTGCTAAATTATATCTACATTTTTTTTTTCAATAAAAAAAACCTAGTTTTTATCAACGTGACCAAATACATTAAAAATATTTATTTTATAATTCAGTATAAACTCTCATTATTTTTTCATTCTTTACAGTGATATTTTGGGAGTTTTAAGTTGAAAAGCTTAAATAGGGCTATATAGTTTGTCTCATTTATTGATGATCATACTAAAACTACTTGAGTATTTCTAATGGGGAAAAGTTTTTGAAATAACCCAAATCTTGCAACGCTTCCATGCATTTGATTCAAACTCCATTGTAATGCAAAATTCAGATCCTCAAAATTGATAATGCAAAGGAATATTTTAACTAGAATATTGGGTTCTTTCTTTCGAAAAATAGATTCATCCATGAGAGTTCATATTTTGATGCCTCACAACGAAATGAGATTGCAGAGAGAAAGAACAAATATTTATTGAAGTATCCCTCTCAATTATGATTTCTCATTGAGTTCCAAAATATTTTGGGTGGAAGCAATTTTTATTGATACATCTTATCAATTGAATGCCCCGTTGAGTACTTAATTTCAAAACACCACTTCATGTTTGATGGTTGCCTATTCATACATCAGAGTTTTCTCTCATACCATACCAGTTAAAATCTTTGACTGTTTATCCTTTGTTCACATTCATTCCCCACCCTGAACCAAACTTGACCCAAAATCTATCAAGTACATTTTTTTTTATTATGTCTCCAACAAAAAGAGGTATAAATGTTACTCTCCCATTACCAGAAAGTACTACAACTCCATGGATATCACATTTTTTGAAAATAAATCTTACCATCTCAATTCTAATGTTTAAGGGGAGAGCATAAATGACCATTAGTTTTGGAATGGACTTTATGAAACCTACATAATAAATCCACCTACTCCTTATCCTATGCCGCCACCTAACTGTCCTACTCTTTTTGAACCTAACCTAAAGTCCACAACAAAGAACTTCGTGTGTACACTAGGAGGGAAAATAACCTTGAGCAGGTGGAAGATAACTTGCAAAGATAGACTTCCTTCAACCAAAATTCGAATCCACATTTACCTGAAATTTCGAGTCTAGTACTCACGAGTTATCCTCTTCCTCTTATGGTGTTGATAACAAGGAAAGTGGTATTAGATACCCAATTTAGGAGTATGTAACTTATGAAACGCTATCCTCATTATATAAGCATTTATATCGAACCTTGATATTGTGCAAATTTCTAAACCCATTCATGAAGCTCTTGAAAACCTAGAATGGATGAAAACAGTGAAAGGAGAGATTAGAGCACTAAAGCATAACGACACATGGACTCTTACTAAACTTCCTCAGGACAAAAAGCCAATTGGATGCAAATGAATCTTCATCATCAAATAAAAAGCTGATGGGAGTTTTGAGAGATTTAAAGCCAGATTTATCGCTATGGGTTTCACACAAACCTATGAGATTGACTATCATGAGACATTCGTACTAGTTGTCAAACTAAATACTATTAGAGTTATTCTTTTAATAGCAGTTAACAAGGAATGTGGATTGCATCAACTTTATATAAAAAATGCCTTCCTGAATGGGGTTATATCACCAGAACTTGATAATGATTCCAAGAAACACCTAATATGCAAACTCAGGAAGTCTCTATGTGGGCTTATGCAATCACCAAGAGCATGGTTTGCCAAAAATATGAAATCCAATGAATATTCTCAATGTTGTGTTGGTCACACATTGTTCATAAAACAAGCTCAGGTAGATAAGATTAAACAAACTTAGGGAGATAAGATTGTTGCTCTGATCATACATGTGGATGATATAATACTTACTGGTGATGATGAAAGAAAAATTCTTAAATTCAAAGTAGTGCTTGCCACTGAGTTTGAAATCAATGAACTAGAAAAAAATGAGATATTTTCTAGGCATGAAAGTTGCAAGGTTTGAAAAAAAGATTGTTATATGACATAGGAAATACATTCTATATTTGCTAATAGATTGGATGCAAACCTGCTAATACTTCGATGGAACCCACAAGAATTTTAACAAGGAAGAAAAAAACATAACTTTGGATAAGGGGTAGGAAAATTTATTTATCTGTCACATACTAAACTAGATATTGCATATTATGTCAGTTTTTTGAGCCAACACGTGAATGACCCAAATGAAGAGCATTTGTAGATGGTATACAAGATTTTGAGGTTTCTCAAGAAGACCCCTATTTATGGATTAATATTTTTGAGAAAATGAAAAATAGAGAATTTGAAGTCTATATTGATGCTAGTTGGGCAGGAGAACTCACTGACAGAAGGTCCACAACAAGTTATTGTTCATATGTATGGGGAAATCTAGTTACATGAATAAGTAAAAATCAAGCTATTGTTTCGAGAACCAATGTAGAATAAGAGTATAAGATTCTTGCCTTGGGGATCTATGAAGGGATTTGTGCATCATGACAGGACCAAACTTATTGATGTTGATAGACACTTCATCTTTGAAAAGGTCAACGAGAAATTTTATAGCTAAGCTACATTGCAGTATATCAACAAGTTATTTTTGTCTTCAATAAAGCTCTTCCTTTCAACACCTGAAGATTCAATATCAAGCTCGGTCTCTATAACATCTACAACCCAGCTTGAGGGGGAGTATGAAAATTTAAGAAGATTTGGTTCTTTCCATATTTACCTCTCACGTGGGCCAGCCGCCACCCCTAAATCTTAGAGGATTTGATTGGAATATCTAAGAAAATTTTTTATTAGTTTTTTTTCCTTCCTATTTTATATCTTTATATTTTTTATTTAAAATTGTTTCCTTTCCTAATTTAGGTGGTTATTTTTGATAAATTTCTAAATAAGGAGGGATTGATTTCTCTTTATATATATACCCTATTTGTGAATAATGAATCAAAATAATTTTTTTATTTGTTCAGGGTAGAAGGGTGATGAGTATTGTCTTAATCATTTATCTAACAAATATGGCCTATAATGAAGGACTAATTTATTTGAATCCCATGAACTTGTGGTTCAATAGAAATTGTTGGTACTCTTTAATAAACTTGAATCTAAATTTGCCCAAATGCTATTCATATTGTGCTATAGAGAAATTGTTCAATTAGGAAGAGAAAGTGACTTCGTAGAGAATTCTAGTAAAATTTTGTGATTCTTTTTAAGATTTGTCATTGCCTACACTTGACCACTGTCCTATTTATAAGTGAGGATCCATGTTGATGTTATAGAATTAGCTACATCGTTTGATTTGGATAAGGTATTGGAACATAGGTATTCTCGATGGTAAATTAATGGAATTAGCTGATATTATGATTCATAGAAAAATTAATATCTTATGTATTCAAGAAACTAAATAGGTTGGAGGAAAGTCTAAGGAGATTGATAACTTAGGTTTTATACTTTAGTATTCTAGTAAGAGTCGCACTAGAAATGGTGTAGGTGTAATTATAGATAAGAGTTTAAAAGATAATATTGTAAAAATTAATAGAGTTGGAGATATAATTATAGCCCTTAAGATTATTATTGCTACTAAGATTTTTAATATTACGAGTGTTTTTGCTTGTCAAGTAGGTTCAGATATAAGGTCTAAAGATAAATTCTGGAATGACTTAGAAGAATTTCTTAAAATAGAAAATGCTATTCATATTGTGCTATAGAGAAATTGTTCAATTAGGAAGCGAAAGTGACTTCGTAGAGAATTCTAGTAAGATTTCGTGATTCTTTTTAAGATTTGTCATTGCCTACACTTGACCACTGTCCTATTTATAAGTGAGGATTCATGTTGATGTTATAGAATTAGCTACATTGTTTGATTTGGATAAGGTATTGGAATATAGGTATTCTCGATGGTAAATTAATGGAATTAGCTGATATTATGATTCATAGAAAGATTAATATCTTATGTGTTCAAGAAACTAAATGAGTTGGAGGAAAGTCTAAGGAGATTGATAACTTAGGTTTTAAACTTTGGTATTCTAGTAGGAGTAGCACTAGAATTGGTGTAGGTGTAATTATATATAAAAGTTTGAAAGACAATGTTGTAAAAATTAATAGAGTTAGAGATATAATTATAGCCCTTAAGATTATTATTGCTACTAAGATTTTTAATATTATGAGTGTTTATGCTCGTCAAGTAGTTTCAGATATAGGGTCTAAAGATAAATTCTGGAATGACTTAGAAGATTTAATACAAATGATACCTCTTGAAGAAAAATTTTTTATTTGAGGAGATTTAAATGGACATGTCGGTAAAGTGGCAGAAGATTTCAAAAATATTAATGGTGGTCACGGTTTTGAGTGACTAATGAATAAGATAGAGACATTTTAGATTTTGTTTTATTGTATTTTGTTCTTACTAATATTTTATTTAAGAAAAGAGATGAGCATCTTATTATTTATAAGAATGAATCTAATAAAACACAAATTGATTTATTTTCTTATGACAAGAATAGATCGTCGAGATTGTAAAGATTATTAGTTCTAGATTTAAGCACCCAATATCGATTATCAGTTCTAGATTTTAAGATGAAGAATTGTAAAATACAGAATACCAGGATTCTTCATCTTAGAATTAGATGGGGGAACCTAGAAGATGAATATAAAATTATTTTTATAAGTAAACCAAGATTCTTCATCTTAGAATTAGATGGGGGAACCTAAAAGACGCGTATAAAATTATTTTTATGAGTAAAATTTAAGATTTTAAAATTTGGGATGTTCACGAAGAAGCAAATGCTATGTGGGATAAAATAACAAACACGATTGAACAAGTAGCAAAAGATGTACTGGGAGAATCAAAAGAAAAAGTTTTTGTATATAAAAATAGTTGACGGTGGAATAATAATGTACAAGAAAAGATAAAATATAAGAAATTATGTTTTAAAAATTGGTTTAAATATAAAAGCTCATATAACTAAGAAAAATATCGAACGATCCGCAGAGAATCTAAAAGAACAATATGTGACGCTAAAAAATTTACTTTTAGTGATCAATAAGTATTGTATAAATTAGTCAAACAAACAGAAATGAAAAGTAAATATTTAACCCAAGTGTATTAAAAATGAAAATCAATAAGTGTTTTTCTTAGAAAAAGATATTCAACATAGGTGGGTGAGTTATTTTGATAAACTTTTTAATGAACTTTTCTTGGAAAAAGATATTCAACATAGGTGGGTGAGTTACTTTGATAAACTTTTTAATGAAGTTTCTGATGATATTCAACATAGGTGGGTGAGTTACTTTGATAAACTTTTTAATGAAGTTTCTGAAAATACCGATTGAAATTAGGGATCTTAATATCGTTAATAATAATATGTTTCATTTTTACCATTGCATTTGTAAAATGTTGAGGTGGCTTTAAAGAAAATTAAGGGTGGAAAGTCTGTAGGACCTGATGATATCCCGATTAAAGTGTGGAAATATTTAGGAGATTTGGGAGTTTCTTCGCTTACTAAACTCTTTAATATTATTTTAAAAACTAAAATGATGCCTTAGGAGTAGAGGAAGAGTATTTTGGTCCCCATTTTTAAGAATGAAGGGGATGCACAAGAGTTTGCAAATTATAGAGGAATTAAGTTGATGTTTCATGCTTTAAAATTATGTGAGAGAGGGTAATTGAACATAGGTTAAAACATATTACAGAATTTTTTCATAATTATTTTGGATTTATGCTGGGCAGGTCTACTATGGAAGCTATACATTTATTGAAAGGTTTGATGGAGAAGTTAAGAGATAATAAGGAGGATCTACATTTGATTTTTATTGATTTTGAAAAAACTTTCGATAAGGTTCCAAGAGATATTCTTTAGAGAGTTATTGAGAAGAAAGGTGTTGATATTATTTATATTCAAGTCATTGAAGATGTGTATTCTAGAGTGGTACTTCTTTTTGAACTGAAGGAGGATTGACCAAATATTCTCCTATTTCTGTTGGATTACATCAGGGATCGATTTTAAGTCAATATCTTTTTGCTTTAGTTATGGATGGTTTTACTGGACATTTATAGAAGGATGTAACATGGTGTATGTTTTTTGCTGATGATATCCTTCTCGTGGATAAGACGGGAGAAAAATCTAGAAAAAACTTGAAATATGGAGGTTTACATTGGAGTCTAAAGGCTTTCATTTGAGTAGAACTAAAACTGAATACATGGAATGTAATTAGTTGTACAGTAGCTCTAGTGATAGAAGTGTAACTTTGGGTGATCAAATTATTAAAAGATGTCAACGATTTAGATATCTTGGGTATGATATTCAAAGCGATATTGATATAGATGGGGATGTTAATAGTAGAATTCAATTTCGTTGGTTGAAGTTGAGGAATGCTTCGAGCCTTTCGTGTGATAGAAAATTACCGCTTAGACTGGAAGGAAAATTTTATAAGATGGTGGTAATGCCTACAATGCTCTATGGTGTTGAATGTTGGCCTTTAAAAGAGAAGCATAATACTAAGTGAACTATTGCCGAGATGAGATTGATTAGGTGGATGAGTGGCTTTACATTTACCAAAATGAGAAATGAATATATCCGTGATAGGGTTGGTGTAGCTCCAATAACGGACAAAATTAGAGAGTCGTCTTAGATGGTTTGATCGCATTAAATGTCGATCATCTAATGATCTGATTATGATAGTAGATGTTTTAGATTCGACTTATGTTAAGAAAGACAGAGGTAGACCTTGGATGACTTGAGCTTATTGTATAAAAAATGATCTTAATTTATTAGAACTAAATGAAAATATGACACTAAATAGACGCAATAGAGAAAAAGGATTCATGTGGCCGGCCCCACGTAGAGGGATTAAGGCTTTGTTGTTCAATGGAGAAAAAGGATTCATGTAGCCGACCCTACGTAGTGGGAGTAAGGCTTTGTTGTTGTTGCATGGAGAAAAAGGATTCATGTGGCCGACCCCACGTAGTGGGATTAAGGCTTTGTTGTTGTTAGAGAAAAAGGATTCATGTGGCCGACCCCACGTAGTGGGCTTAAGGCTTTGTTGTTGTTGTTGTGAAAAAGGATTCATGTAGCCGACCCCACGTAGTGGGATTAAGGCTTTGTTGTTGTTGTTGTTTCTTATTCATATGGCTCGACCAAAGTAAATGAAAATATGACACTAAATAGGACGCAATGGAGAAAAAGGATTCATGTAGCCGACCCCACATGGTGGGATTAAGGCTTTTTTGTTGTTGTTGTTGTTGTTGTTGTATGATTATATAGAAATTGTGTTAGTTAAAATTGTTATTGCTAGCTATTTAGTGGACGAGTTAGATTTATAATTGGCTATTCATCTATATAGCGATGAGTAAATTTTGAATTGAGGGCAATTTCCCTTAGTTTTTCTGATAAGAAGCCCTAGTTGACTAATGAACACTCTGGGTAAATTGACAAATTTCTTTTGGTGATTATGTGTCCTAGAGCATATTCAACAACTTAGTGTTGATGATCACAATAAAGCCAACTCTTGTAGGCCTTTTTCGAGACTCAACTTTTGAAAATGTAAGGTTTTTGGAGACTTTAGATGATGTTTGGACCGTTTTTCAATGAACAACTTCTTGAACCTGCTGTGTGTGCATGTGTTGACTTCTGGTAAAGCGTGGGGGCGTGCATGGTGATTTTAACATCCGTTTTGTATGGATTTGAGATTATAACACTAAAATGTTGAGATGGTCATGTGACAAAATTTGTACAAAAAATTGAAAAATGATTATATTAGACAGGCAACGAAGATGGCATTTATTGAAGATATGAGCTAAAAATAATCTTTTGATGGTTTGGCCATATTCAATGAAGAATAGGCGATGCACCAATAAGGGTAGATAAATCTAATGCTAAATGATTAAAATAATGGCTCATACCAAAGTGAACTTGGATGTATGTTCTACAAAACTTGTTTATCTGTGTGGGGCGTTCAATAAATACAGATGAATAATGAGGAATATATAAAGCTAACCCAAAAAGTTGGGATAATCCTAATGATGATAACGATTGCCATTGACCATAGCATAATTTCTGCAATATAATGGTATTTTTGTATTATCATTATTAGTACTCTCTATTGTATTATACGGCTTTAAACTTTTCTAAATTTTCTTATGCATCGAGTTTCTTGTCATGCATCTCCCACAATATGTCTCCTTCAGATCTTGCAAGTATCAGAAATTTCTCATGGTAAAATCCCGATAACTCATTGACAACATTGATTCTAGCATCTATGAGTTAAATTTTTGTGCTTATATATTATTTTCTTCTTCTCAAATGTTATACAGTTCACATCTTTTCAGCTCATGCTAAATATAGCATTTTCTTCTTTTAGGCAGAAATGTCAGCATACGAGAACGTAGTTGTTGGGAAGTTAAAGCTGAAAGGAAAAGCTTTGGACGTTAAGTCTGGTGGAGTAAAGAAGAAAAAGAAGCATAGCCATCACTATAACAATGAGTCTCATATTGGAGGCAAGGAGTATCCATCAGGTGATTCAATTCCTTTCTATTTTGTATGCCTTGATTCAGTTCTGTAACTCCTATCTTCTTCTTCTGGCACCATTTATAATATCTGCAATATAATGGTTTTCTTGTATTATCATTATTACTATTCTCTACTGCATTATTTTTATAATTATTTTAAAATGTTCAGGTTTATAATAGTTAATAGATTTACTTATATTGTCATGTAAATGTAGGGATTAAACATCATACATCATCATCCTCTTGCTAAACATCGCATTGGCGAGAGTGAATTACAGCCATTTTGACTGCTGAAGTAATTTGGAATTTTTTCGTTTTCTATTTTTTAATTGAATGTTGAGCAAAAAAAATGTAATCATATGACATCAAAGCTTTCACCCTTTAGAATAAGTGCAAAATCCTCAATCACTAAAACAACCAGGCGTAGGGCTGTCAATTTGGCTCATTGTTTGCGAACAGCTNTATAATTATAATTAATTAATTTTTATACAAACAGTTTTTTTTATAAAAATTATTATTTTAATTTTATTTATAATATTAATTATTATAATAATTTTATATTCTAACGAGCCAATTTCGCGCCAAACACCAACATGAATAAATTTTTCTAGCCGAACACGAATACACTGTTCACGAGTCATTTCAAACACGAGCCAATTTCGAATGAGCTGAACACAAGTAAAGCCTGAGCTCNCGAATGAGCTGAACACAAGCAAAGCCTGAGCTCGTTTAGGCTCGGCTTGTTTACAACCCTAACCAGGCGGCCATCTTGTTCTTTGTATCCATTATTTGAATTGAAATCTTGAACCGAGCTCATTTATGAGGGTCTCCATCTGTTTTTTTCGGTGTGCAGGAGGAAGTTCTGGACAGTCCACAGAGACACCAGACGAAGTGATCGAAGCAAACAAAATTGGCGAAGAAAGTACGCCGCAGGCTTATGACGATCATCTCACACCCGCAGAGAGGCGCTACATCAAACAGAGAGGAAAGATCGACCAGCATCTCATGGCTAAAACTGCAAATAAGTCTCACCGTGATAGAATCCAAGGGTTCAACCAATACCTGNAAAATTATTATTTTAATTTTATTTATAAATAATTTTATATTCTAACGAGCCAATTTCGAGCCGAACACCAACATGAACAAATTTTTTGAGCCGAACACGTATACACTGTTCACGAGTCATTTCAAACACGAGCCAATTTCGAATGAGCTGAACACAAGTAAAGCCTGAGCTCATTTTGGCTCGGCTTGTTTACAACCCTAACCAGGCGGCCATCTTGTTCTTTGTATTTTCGGCGTGCAGGAGGAAGTTCTGGACAGTCCACAGAGACACCAGACGAAGTGATCGAAGCAGACAAAATTGGCGAAGAAAGTACGCCGCAGGCTTATGACGATCATCTCACACCCGCAGAGAGGCGCTACATCAAACAGAGAGGAAAGATCGACCAGCATCTCATGGCTAAAACTGCAAATAAGTCTCACCGTGATAGAATCCAAGGGTTCAACCAATACCTGGCAAATCTGAGTGAGCATTATGATATTCCCAAAGTTGGTCCTGGATAGATAGATTACCCCTTCAAAAGATTGGAAGCAAAGTAAATTTTTGCTTAGACCAAAGTTTGTGTGGAAAACTATCTTCCTCTGCTTAAATGTAACAATTGCTAGATTAGTTTCTCATGATTAGCACTGGTTTTTATGGTCTTCACTATATTTTAAGATTGTAAGACGTTTTGTATTACTTGAATGTTAAGGATCTGCTGTGGACATTTTTTTCTAACTTTGGGTTTTAGCTTAAGAGATTTTAGATGTTGTTAACGAGTATTTAATTAGATGTTTTTTTTATTATATAGTTATCTTTATTTATACAATCAGATTCTCTCTAGGGGGTATAGAGCGGACAAATTTTTTCGTACTTCTTCCGTATGTGAGCTTGGTATGGATGACAGTCACGATACCGCGACAAAAAAAAAAAAAAAAACACCTTGCTGGTATATCGCGTCCGTCGTCTGTATGTAGCTTGCGTACGGATGACATGCGTACGGATGACATGCGTACGGATGACATGCGCAAAATTTTCTCTATAAAGTGGCACCTTTTGACAGATAATCATTGCCTTTTTGCTTAGGGGTGTTTGGGATCACTTTTTATTTTTATTTTTATTTTTAGTTCATTTTTTGGTTTTTTTTCTATTTTAATATGAAACTAGAACATGTTTGGTACTCTATGATTTTTCTATTTTAATATGCATTTTTCTTTGTGTTTAAAAGTTAAAAAAAATGATATCTTTTTTTTAAATGTTTAAACAAAAAAGATAAGGACCATTTTATTAAAAATCACCTATTTCTTATGTAGTTACATATCTAACATCTAAATTCACTTTTTACATAACACCCTAATCTTTTTTTATCACATAAAAAATACAATCATTTCAACTTTTAAAAAGTGAAGTATGCATTTTCATGTGAGGTGGTAGGTAGAGTTGTAAAGTAGCCGAGCGAGCTTAGGCATAGCTCGTTTTCAACTTGTTCAAAATTAATTCGGTTTGAAATTAGCTTGTGCTTGAAAATGTTAGTGAACATAGTGTGCGTGTTCGGTTTGATTTGCATATTCTTGTACATGTTCAGCTTGAAATTGATTCATTTAATCAATTAGAACATTAGATGTATCGTGTTAGATTCGAGCCAACACCACTCCTGTGCAATAATAAATGGTGCAAAATCATATGACTATAAGTTGTGGTGATTTAAACTTTAATAAAGTTAAATGTAAATATATAATAGATATTATGATAATAATATTTATAATTTCCTTAGTTCAAGTTGAAATGAGCCGGACGCAATCGAACAAAGTGTAGTTAGTGTTTGGTTTGTCGATAACTTTTGAACCTGCATCACTTCTATGCAATAAAAGGCTCAAAAGCACATGATCAACACACAAGCTGTGATGTTCTAAACTCAAATGGAAGTATATATAATATATCTTTATATAAATAGTATATATAATTTTTTTTATTTAGAATTAATGTACGAGCCAAACACAATCATGCAAAGGTTTGTTCATATTTGACCCGCTTAAATTCGAGTTTATTAAAATAATTGTGTTCACTTAGCTTGTTTAATGAACGATTAAAACATGAGCTATCTAATGACCCGAACATATGTTGTACCCAGACAACGACTTATTTTGACAACCCTAGTGGCGAAGCTTGTGTTAGATATGTAAATACATAGGAATTTCGTATTATGTATATAAATCTTCCTCTGTTTTTCAGATGTACATAAGCCTTCAACCGATAGAGCAAATGAAACTTTTGGCCTCCAAACATAAATATTACAAAGAAAAAAAGGTAGTTTTGAAGTCTCAATTCCTTTATGAATGAATATCAACATTAACAGGCAAATTCTTTTTAGAAATGGCATAAAAGAACATTGCAGAGAAAATAATTATAAGCAGCTAATAATGGAGATCATATATATTAGAATCAGCCTCATAGCACAGTGAAGCTTGCAATCTCTTCAATCCCCTCATGAACCTCTAAATCCTCCATCACCCTTTCAAATCCACGAGAAAATACTGCATCCGACGTCCGGACAACGGACAAGACACACCTTAGTTCTTTTTTTTGTTTTTGGTGTCTCCTTCGCACCTTCCGGTATCGCTACCGTTGTCCAAATGCATATTTTTTTTCAAATCCATAGTGATGACATGAGGAAATGCATGGAGAGAACCCATGCCCATCGTATCAAGCACCATCACATTATTTATATACATACCCCTCAAATAAAATAGATTAAAACTTATAAATAACATCATTTACATACATACCAAAAACTAAAAGAAAGCTTAAAGAAAAAACATTGAAATGCATTTCCCACAGAAAATAATATATTCATTCAATTAAATATACTTTATCTAATATAGAAGAAGCAACCAAAGAAGAGTTTGACCGAAATCTTCAGTCTCATGGCCGCCTCAGAGCATATTATAGTGCAAGATTGAAGAACCTACTTATAAATAGGCCTTGTTTGTTGGAAGTAACCAATAGCTCAATAAACATCACAACACAAAGCGGTAAGAACTATACATGTAGCAAGAAAAGATAAACACAAGTAAATAAAAAAAACAACCAGTACTTGAAAAAAAAAGAAGAATAAACACAAATAGAATCACTAGATCTTGAGTGGCAAAACACAAATTTATCAGTTGAGCACGGCAGTAAAACTAATAACAAGAGGGAAAAAAGCTCGTTCACGGTCAATGGCTAAAGGAGAAGTCTGAACAACAAAAAGTTCTTTGGCGTCGCCCTAACATTCATAGTGAAAGGAGCGAAGGGAAGAATTTACTATAACTATTAGAGCCAAAGGACCAATGAGAAGACCTCATCATGACTATTAGTGTGGAACGAGCGAAAGGCAAATAGAGAGTGTCACAGTAACAGGGATGAGAAGGAAGGTTCCCCTAGTTTTGAGCTACGACTTAAAGAGAAGGTGGAGAAGACTAATGATATGTTGGGATTTGTCGTGTTTGGGCCCTTAAGTCATAAAATATGTTTTGAAAACATTAAAAAACAAAATTTATCTATTTTTTTGTTTTTTTTTTAAATATTCTAAGTCTGTTTAAAAATAAAATTGTTAAAACAAATAAAACAAATAAGCAAACAGATTTAAGAAACATATGCAATAGAACAATAAGAAAAATGGTTCAATAAGAAAAAAAATCATTTATGGGAAAAAAAAATGCATCTATAATGTTATTACCTTAAAAATTACAACATCGAAACATGGACGAGAAAATAGATATCAACCAATTCAATAAATCTGAGCCAAGCTAATGACACTATAGAATACTAATTAGATATACTCGATGAATTCACTAAGACATCCACAATGTCTTCTCTTAATTGTATCAACTCTTGAAAACCCTCCCCATTGGGTGTGTTGAAGTCATTCACACAAAGTCTTCATTGAGCAATGATTGACCTACATGATGTTTGAATGCTTCTATAGAGATGCATATTTGATCTTCATCCAAAACCCTAAAATCAACCTCGTCCTGAGATGAGTATGTTTGTATAAAATTATCTGGAGCTATCGTTGCAATAACTATCTTTATATAGGCTTTGAAGGGATATGTGTGCATATCTCGAATTAAGTGCAACTTCTTCCATACATTGAATAGTCTCGATAACACTCCATAATGAGGTTTGTTATTGATTGAACAATTCATTCCTTGCTCTAAGCAATTAGCCGCTACGCTCAAATTTGAGAAGATGATATTTTGTATCGGGGAATGACGTTAAGAAACCTATTTGCATGTGATATTTCAAATCAACGAGGTAATATTTCTCTAAATAATAATATTATTAGTGCATCTCTTCAAATGTAACATTGCATATATGGTCATGATTGTATTAAATGGGTGGAGGCATTAGAAATTTGTATTTTCGGTGTCAAATGACGAATTTGGAAATGCGACTATCATATGCACTCCCTTATATCCTTTTGAAACTCAAAGGCAACGGAAGAAGGGAATGTTGGGCCTAACCCCAGAGGTAATTGAGATTTGCTAGCTCGGTCAAATCGGAAGACAAGGACGCAAGGACGGGAACCCAAGGGGGAAAACCCATTCATGGAGGAAAGAGCCCTCTCTTCTCCATTCCATCCAATCTTTAATAATATAAAACACATGTTGAAATCACAAACTACAAATATATTCTATGTTACAGATCCACAGCGTCCTATATATGCAATCATCATTGTTGCTAATACGTGTATCGACGTGTGTGCTATCAATTTCTTGTATACANCACATACATACCCCTCAAATAAAATAGATTAAAACTTATAAATATCATCATTTACATACATACCAAAAACTAAAAGAAAGCTTAAAGAAAAAACATTGAAATGCATTTCCCACAGAAAATAATATATTCATTCAATTAAATATACTTTATCTAATATAGAAGAAGCAACCAAAGAAGAGTTTGACCGAAATCTTCAGTCTCATGGCCGCCTCAGAGCATATTATAGTGCAAGATTGAAGAACCTACTTATGATCAGGCCTTGTTTGTTGGAAGTAACCAACAGCTCAATAAACATCACAACACAAAGTGCTAAGAACTATACATGTAGCAAGAAAAGATAAACACAACTAAATAAAAAAACAACCAGTACTTGAAAAAAAAAGAAGAATAAACACAAATAGAATCACTAGATCTTGAGTGGCAAATCACAAATTTATCAGTTGAGCAAGGCAATAAAACCAATAACAAGTGGGAAAAAGCTCGTTCACGATCAATGGCTAGAGGAGAAGTCTGAACAACAAAAAGTTCTTTGGTGTCGCCCTAACATTCATAGCGAAAGGAGTGAAGAGAAGAATTTACTATAACTGTTAGAGCCAAAGGACCAACGAGAAGACCTCATCATAACTATTAGTACGGAAGGAGCGAAAGGCAAATAGAGAGTGTCATAGTAACAGGGATGAGAAGGAAGGAACACCTAGTTTTGAGCTACGACTTAAAGAGAAGGTGGAGAAGACTAATGATATGTTGGGATTTGTCGTGTTTGGGCCCTTAAGTCATAAAATATGTTTTGAAAACATAAGAAAACAAAATTTATCCTTTTTTTTTTAAATAGTCTAAGTCTGTTTAAAAATAAAATTGTTAAAACAAATAAAACAAACATGCAAACAGATTTAAGAAACATATGCAATAGAACAATAAAAAAAATGGTTCAATAAGAAAAAAAATCATTTATAGGAAAAAAATGCATCTCTAATGTTATAACCTTCAAATTACAACATCGAAACATGGACAAGAAAATAGATATCAACCAATACTCAATAAATCTGAACTAAGATAATGACACTATAGAATACTAATTAGATATACTCGATGAATTCACTAAGACATCCACAATGTCTTCTCTTAATTCTATCAACTCTTGAAAACCCTCCCCATTGGGTGTATTGAAGTCATGCACACAAAGTCCTCATTGAGCAAAGATTGACCTACATGATGTTTAAATGCTTCTATAGGTATGCATATTTGATCTTCATCCAAGACTCTAAAAACAACCTCATCCTGCTATGAATATGTACATATAAAATTATGTCGAGCTATCATTGCAACAACTATCTTTATCTAGGTTTTGAAGGGATATGTCTGCATATCTCGAATTAAGTACAACTTCTTCTTCCATACATTGAATGGTCTCTCGATAACACTCCATAATGAGGTTTGTTATTGATTGAACAATTCATTCCTTGCTCTAAGCAATTAGCTGCTACGCTCAAATTCAATAAGATGATACTTTGTATCGGGGAATGACATTAAGAAACCTATTTGCATGTGATATTTCAAATCAACGAGGTAATATTTCTCTAAATAATAATATTATTAGTGCATCTCTTCAAATGTAACATTGCATATATGGTCATGACTGTACTAACCGGGTGGAGGCAATAGAAATTTGTATTTGAGGCGTCGAATGACGAATTTGGAAATGCGACTATCATGAGCACTCCCTTCTCATTCCATCCAATCTTTAATAATATAAAACACATTTTGAAATCACAAACTGCAAATATATTTTATGTTACAGATCCACAACGTCCTATATATGCAATCATCATTATTACTAATACGTGTATCGACATGTGTGCTATCAATTTCTTGTATACAATCTTATTAAAAATTTAGTAGAATTTTTTTTGGGTAAAGCATCCATGTAAATTAAATATATAATTGAATACCTTGAACTATAACAATTATCTCCTTTCATTATGGATTTATCTTAGAGTATGATCAAGAACAAGATCTCTCGATTTGACAATATTATTTTTCATTCTAACCAAAGAGTTAATCCCAATATCAAAGTTTTTGCTAATCATCTCTGTTGAGTGCTAGAATCACTTAGAAACAACATGAATGAACTCATTATGTGACATAGTATATAAAGTGATAGCTAGTACTTCCCTAAGGGCAAATCAAGATGATCCATACAAATTATAAGTACTCTGCAGTTTAGGCATCAAATCACAAAAGAATTTGTAAGACATCTGAAACATATTATAAATTCTGCCCAGGTGTTCTTGGAGCAGGTCACCAATTCACTTGTCACCAATAGAAGATGATGATGACACAAATAGTGTCCTATACAAATTTATCGAATAGTACTCATTGATAAGATATATTGTAGTACTCATAATTGTTGCTCATTCCACTATCTCTATAATCTCATCTTCATTTGATAAGCCTATCTAAAAATTAATTTAAAATAACAAAGTGTGGTATAAGTAAACAATTACATAATTAAAGTAGTTCAACTAGTGTGAAACATATATAATGAAATGTCACACCAACACCTCATAGGATATTATTCAATATAAAAGATTAAATTATTACACACCAATGAAGAAAAAATAAAAAAAAGAACAATAACTAACTAGACTAATTGTAAAAAAAGAAGGAATTTTATGTTCCAGTACGATCATCATGAAGCTTTCCATTTTGTTCTATCATCTAGAGGTTTCATGTCAAATAAATATAAAAGCATATCATGAAATATCTAGGGAGTGGAGTCCAATAGCTTCATGTCCTCTACCATCTTTGAGTATCCCAAAATAGTCGTGAATGTACTAGATGTCATACTAGAACATGTCGTTAGTAGCTGTGAAATTTGATGGGAAAAATGTTGGGTGTCAACCTTCATTTTCTTTCTTCACTTCTGTTCCAATGGTGCAAAGCGCTTGGAATGACTTGATTCGCCCAATTCTCTCTCCTGTGGTGCTTCCTCTTACAGTTTGAATGAACATATTCGTGCTCATCCAAATTCTAGGGGAAGTCATGTGTTGTTGCTTAGACATTGGAGCCCATGGCCATAATACTCATAAATGTAGAATCAATTTTCTCCTTTAGCTCAAGGTCTATGATAGAAATCCTAATTTTTTTGACATTGGGAATGACCTAGAATTAATAAATTTGAATTTCAATAAATAGGAAAATATAAATAATTCATATAACATTTTCTCCTTATTCAAATTTGTTCTCCCCACCACTCTTCTGAAGCATCCACTATTTTCTTAACAAGGTCCCAAAATAATCTACTTGCCCCTCTCTTTAATTTCATCCACAATTTTCATTTTTTTTAGTTGATTCATTTTTTTCTTCAACTAAGTTTTATCATACAATCTTCTTATTTTTTATGGATTTTTTTTTTGCCAACCTTCTTTATTGAAGTGTGTGGTTGTTCTATTATCAATTTCTATCTCTTTCAAGCATAAATTATATAATATGATCTTGACCTCCCTTTCCCAAATGGATGATATTACACCTTCATTTTGTTTCTCCATCTAATGTATCATGTAGATAAATAATTTTGAGAAAATAATATAATTTTGTTTAAATTTTAAAAAGTAATTATAAAAATTGAAACAAAACTTTAACATATCAAATTTGAACTCAGTACGATCAATTTATCAAAGATTTCTCCATCCAAGATCACTAACTGCATCATACAGACTTTAAGATCAAATAGTATCAATGGTTAATAGAGCGATGCATGCTTTAAGAATAGGTATTATTAGTGGTTAACAGTTTTCTGTGTGCTCTAAGACCAAATAGTATATGTGGTTACTGGTGTCATGTGTGCTCTAAGACCAAGTAGTATATGCAGTTAACTGTGTGATGAGTGCTTTAAGAATAGGCAGTGTTTGTGGTTAATAGTGTCATGTGTGATCTAAGGATATGTAATATTTGTGGTTAACAATGTTATGTGTGGTAAAGCCATGTAGTATTTATGATTACCAATGCCATGTAAAGTTTAAGGCAAGATAGTATCTATGGTTAACAATGTCATATGTGATTTATGACCAGACATTATTCATAGTTAATGCTTTGATGTGACCTTTAAGATCAAATAATATATGTGGTTAACAGTATGATGTGTGTTTTAAGATCAAATAATATCTGTGACAAAGAATTAAAGACAATTACATTAGTCACAATTAGTGAGCAGTTGAGCTCTTTATTTTTTTCATCATTGTTCTACATATTATTATGAAAATGACATGCGTCAAAACCAACATTACTTATATGAATGCATAATTTTTTGGCTATTTGTGTGCAAAACATAAACCAAATTATACCCACAATCAATAACCATAAATACAAAACACAACCAAAAGAATAACCAAAACCAGCCACAACCATTAATGCAAATCCACAACCAAAACCAGAGCCAACCCTATCAGTAGCCAACATTGCAAAACTACACCCATGCCCAGAGTTAACAACCATCGAAGACCACCAATCCATACCCACACTCATAGCTAGCAAGTAAGAGAGACCACCATACCACAAAAGCTTGCATCCCCATTACCAAAAATGATGTAGCATCTTAGACAATTAAGATAAATTTGTTTGGAAGACTACCAAAAGAAAGAGATACCACTTTGACTAGTGAAATTAAATTTATAATTGTTATGTAAATTCACAAAAAACAAGCATATCACTCCATCTTTTGGTGCTGCATGAAACTTATGAGGAACTTTTTCTACTAGATCTGTAAATATGTGGT
Source organism: Phalaenopsis hybrid cultivar (assembly GCA_002079205.1). Lineage (NCBI taxonomy): Eukaryota > Viridiplantae > Streptophyta > Magnoliopsida > Asparagales > Orchidaceae > Phalaenopsis > Phalaenopsis hybrid cultivar. The sequence continues at coordinate 26,826 of JXCR01004627.1, forward strand.
TGTGCCTTGGGGCTTTACAAGTAAAGTTCACTGCCACAAAAAAAAAACATATAACCACTCCCAAAACATAAAGGAAAATCAAGAAGCCCCAAGACACACCCAATGTGGTGAAACGAGAAGAATCAAACCACCATCATAGAGGAAAATCAATAAGCCACAAGGCACAACCAATGTGTTCAAATGAGGAGCACAAATCACCACCATAGAAGAAAACCAAGAAGCCCAAAGGCATAACCAATGTGGTAAAACGAGAAACACCGAATCAATGCCATAAATTAAAGCCGAGAAACTCCAAAGCATAACCATATAAGTAAAATGAGAAGCATCAAACACCATCACAAGGAAACCCGAGAAGCCCCAAGGCACAATCACATAAGTAAAATGAGAAGCAACAAACCACCACCATAGAGGACAACCAAAAAATCCCAATGACACAATCACATAAATAAAATGAGAAGCACTAAACCACCATCATAGAGAAAAACCAAAAGACAACCACAAAAGTAAAATAATAAGCATCAAACTACCTTCACAGAGAACAACCAAGAGCATCAACGACACAACCACATAAGTAAAATGAGAAGCACCAAATCATCACCATAGAAGAAAACCAAGAAGCCCCAAGACACAACCACATAGATAAAACAAGAAGCAACAAACCAACACCACAAAGGACAACCCATGGCACAACCACATAAGTAAAACTAAAAGTACAAAACCATGAACATAGAGAAAAATTGAGAAATCCTATGGCACAACCATATAGGTAAAATGAGAAGCAACAAAGCACCAACATAGAGGAAATATGAGAAGCCCCAAGGCATAATCACATAGGTAAAATGAGAAGCAACAAACCAACACCACAAAGGAAAAAGAGAAAGGAGGTAAGGGTTAGAAATACATACATATAGAGGCAACAACGAATACAGGNAATTTTAGTAGAATTTTTTTTGGGTAAAACATCCATGTAAATTAAACATATAAATGAATACATTGAAGTATAACAATTATCTCCTTTCATTAGAGATTTATCTTAGAGTATGATCAAGAACAAGATCTATCGGTTTGACAATATTATTTTTCATTCTAACCAAAGAGTTAATCCCAATATCAATTTTTTTGCTAATCATCTCTGTTGAGTGCTAGAATCACTTAGAAACAACATGAATGAACTAATTATGTGACATGGTATATAAAGTGATAGCTAATACCTCCCTAAGGGCAAATCAGGATGATCCATACAAATTATAAGTACTCTGCAGTTTAGGCATCAAATCACAAAAAAGTTGTAAGACATCTGAAAGATATTAAAAATTCTGCCCAGGTATTGTTGGAGCAGGTCACCAATTCACTTGTCACTAACAGAAGATGATGATGACACAAACAGTTTCCTACACAAATTTATCGAATAGTACTCATTGATAAAATATATTCTAGTAGTCATAATTGCTGCTCATTCCACTATCTCTATAATCTCATCTTCATTTGATGAGTCTATCTGACTATTTTATGAATGTCAAAATATATTTAAAATAACAAAGTGTGTTATATGTAAACAATTACATAATTAAAGTAGTTCAACTAGTGTGAAACATATAAAATGAAATGTCACACCAACACCTCATTGGATATTATTCAACATAAAAAATTAAATTATTACACACCAATGAGGAAAAAATAAAAAAAGAAAAAGAACTAACTAGCCTATTGTAAGAAAAGATGGAATTTTATGTTCCAGTGCGATCATCATGAAAGCTTCCCATTTTGTTCTATCATCTAGAAGTTTCATGACAAATAAATATAAAAGCATATCATGAAATATCTAGGGAGTGGAGTCCAATAGCTTCATGTCCTTTACAATGTTTGAGTATCCCAAAACACAAAGGAAAATTAAGAAGCCCCAAGACACACCCAATGTGGTGAAACAAGAATAATCAAACCACCACCATAGAGGAAAATCAAGAAGCCCCAGGGCACAACCAATGTGTTCAAATGAGAAGCACAAAATCACCACCATCGAAGAAAACCAAGAAGCTCAAAGGCACAACCAATGTGGCAAAATGAGAAACACCGAATCACCACCATAGATGAAAGCCGAGAAACTCCAAGGCATAACCATACAAGTAAAACGAGAAGCATCAAACACCATCACAAGGAAACCTGAGAAGCTCCAAGGCACAATCACATAAGTAAAATGAGAAGCAACAAACCACCACCATAGAGTATAACCAAAAAATCCTAATGACAACCACATAAATAAAATGAGAAGCACTAAACCACTATCATAGAGAAAAACCAAAAGACAACCACAAAAGTAAAATAAGAAGCATCAAACTACATCACAGAGAACGACCAAGAGCATCAACGAGACAACCACATAAGTAAAATGAGAAGCACCAAATCACCACCATAGAGGAAAACCAAGAAGCCCCAAGGCACAACCACATAAATAAAACAATAAGCAACAAACCAACACCACAAAAGACAACCCATGACACAACCACATAAGTAAAACTAAAAGTACAAAACCATGAACATAGAGAAAAATTAAGAAATCCTAAGGCAGAACCATATTGGTAAAATGAGAAGCAACAAAACACCAACATAGAGGAAATATGAGAAGCCCCAAGGCATACTCACATAGGTAAAATGAGAGGCAACAAACTAGCACCACAAAGGAAAAAGAGAAAGGAGGTAAGGGTTAGAAATACATACATATAGAGGCAACAACAANGAAAATTGAGAAATTCTAAGGCACAACCATATTGGTAAAATGAGAAGCAACAAAAGACCAACATAGAGGAAATATGAGAAGCCCCAAGGCATAGTCACATAGGTAAAATGAGAGGCAAAAAACTAGCACCACAAAGGAAAAAGAGAAAGGAGGTAAGGGTTAGAAATACATACATATAGAGGCAACAACGAATACAGGGGAGAAGAGAAGAGGACCAAGAATGTGCCCTAACACCAATTATTTGTAGCAAAGTTGATGGGAGTGAAAAGAGGGGAGGGGTAATATCAAGAGTAAAATGAGTCCATTTTGAAATTGATGATGGATATGATGGTAATTACAAATCCAAATCCTAGCTCTTTCAATGATGTGTAAATTCACAAACATATTGATTCAACAATATTCATTTGTTTTTTCCCAAAAAAAAAGTCTTCTACACCATTATTTTGAAAACTAGAGATTTTACATAGAGCATATTATTGATTTTACATTTAATCTATGGCTAAATTCATTTGTATGAAAGTTAAAAGCAAATTTTAAAACATTATTTTAATTAGTTTCTTTGAAGTTTCTTTTTATTACTTTATAATACACACACACATTGATGATATATGTTTTGTAATTCAACTAACTAATTTTTATTAATGATTTGTTTTCAAGTAAGTATGAATAATAAATCATGTGACACTATCTTAACATAGAATTTTCAAATAATTATTTCTTCTACTTGTTACATCATATCACAATGGAGGATAATGCAAATAAAACCTAAAATTCGAACCCTATTGATCATAATTATGAAACTTTTATCCAAATTCTAAAATGAATTTAGATTTTAAATATCAATTGAAAAAAAATTTGTCCTGAAAAGTGTCTTCCATTTAAGCCCACCAAAATAATAGCAATAATAATAATAATAATAATAATAATAATAATAATAATAATAATAATAATAATAATAATAACAGTTAATTGAATAGACACGAAGGATAAGAACTCCTTCAGTTAAGACTTAAGAGTCCTATTAAGCAGTTAATTGAATAGACACGAAGGATAAGAACTCCTTCAGTTAAGACTTAAGAGTCCTATTACATGATGATGATGATGATGATGATGATGATAAACCATAAAGCCTCAATGATGATATGGAAAATACAAAACTTTTTTGGAATATACGCTCTGTTATATTTGTTACTTTTTTCCATCATTGTTATCTTCTAATTAACTTACAATGAACCTTTTATTAAAATTATACAAAGTGTTTTCTTTTATCTTTATTAATTGGAATTGTATTTTCTTTATTGAATTGAATGAAATGAAAAAAAAAGGTCCCTTAAAATGATATTTTATTTAGGGAAAAAATAATAGAAGAATCAAGTAAAGTAGTAACATAAATATGTCTAAAAGTATATTTGAGAGAGATTTTATTTATCTGAACGGGCCCTTTGTCATTATGATTATGAATTGTGATATCAAATAATTTCATAGTACTTTCAAAAAATTATGAAGGAAAATTTACATACGTAGTAGCACTCAATCCTTATATGTTTACATATCTCATGCCTACTTTCATATTTATATACATAGCATTTTAGTGTTTTAAGCCTATTCATGAAAAAATATACATTTCACTTTTTAATAGTTCTATTTTTGATGTGATATTAACGATCTAAGCATTATATGTGTAAATATGAAAGTTTAAGTGTGAGATATATAAATACATAAGAGTTGTGTGTTGTGTATGTAAGTGACCCATTTATAAATGGCTTCTACCTTAGTATTCAATATATTATTTATCTTTTTCTTTATTTTCCTGTAGATTTAACTTTAGTAACAACTAAGCTAAAAAATAGTTATTAGATTATGACTTAAACTTAGGTCTTCTAGTTGGAGAGGAAAGTTTCTACCAACTTCTCTACAAGTGTTGTACCAGTTTATATTTTACTATTAACTGATTTACCATTAAGTTTTTGGACTCAAAATGAATTTAAAATATTTCTAACACTCATATTAATAGTTTAACTTCTAATAATTGAGTTAGGCTTACGGGATTACACATCTTGAAGTCAATTGATTAATCTAAATAATTATTTTTTTCGGAATTACCCAACATGTCTACATGATTTCTCATAAAATTTTGACAAAAACTTTCAATACCCTTATTAGCTTAGCTTCTGACACCCACAAATCAATGATTAAAGAGATATCAGAAGAATCCCATCTATTATAAAATTGTAAATAATAAGTATTTCTCTTGAATCAAAAAAATGTGTCATAATATGAACCAAAACAATTTGTATCTATAAATCATCTAATGTTATGCATCAAAGATAACATATGGATCAAGATGACACCACTCAAGTTTTATTTGTCTTATCCATTGACATGCATGAAAGGAGAACCAAGTAGCATCAACATCCCACATAATTTCCATAATCAATGTTGGACACATTATCAATGGTTCTTCAACAACAACTTCATTGGTCAGTTGTATGATCTGAGAGTGTCTGGTAAGGGTAGTGATGCGATCATACAATTTAATATGATCAATAATTTAGAGGACAATGATTTTAAAAACCCCTAGTAGCAACATGAGCTTCTATTCCACAAAAATGGATGTGGTTAGCACTTGAAGTCAGTGTGCCCTAAAGATAACATAAAGCCTACCTGAAGAAGAAAAGTGACATTGTTGTCAGTTAAATTAAAAAAATATATATATTCAATATCACATTAAGTTGGCTAAATCATGCCTTGTTTATATTATCCTAACTAATCTAACTTTTAAAATTTGTACTCAATTTGCCACCAAATTCATTCTAATTTTAGAAGAGTCATTTATGAACCTTCATTTGCTACATTAATTTCTTTCAATTCATCATAATTAAGCTTGGGATTTGAAGTTACTCTTAGTGGTTGAATGTTAGCACTAGTGGAGCCCTATTGGTCTACTTGGCAAGGAATCTTCAAGCTGGCTTCCACCTCAAAATCTTCACCATTAATTAGACTTATTTATCATGTTGTGAGGTATTTGTTAGTGGACCAAAATAATAGTGCTGCATATGTCCGTTTTCAACATAAACATGATTTGCTGAGAAATTAAGTAAACATACCACACAATTCTTGCGTATTTACATATCTAACCTCTACTTTGATATATGCATTTATAGCACTTTTGCATAGGAAACCTATGAATGAAAAGGTGGTTTTCAATTTTAATTTTAAAAAGTTAGTAATAGTGGTATTTTTTATGGATGCCAAATATGTAAGTGGGCTGTATGTAAATATGATAAGTTTGGATGTTAGATATGTAAGTATATATGAATTCTATTGTATGCTTGTAAATTTTGTGAGTAAAATAATTTTGTTTTAAACACAATAATACTCCAAACAATATTGTACTCTTAAGATGTGCTTTTCACTGATACAATGGACAAAATATTACATCAGGACTCCGCACGTAGAGTTACGTGCGGAGTTCAATGAAATCACGTCACGTGAGAACAAAAAAAATCGGCCCGATAATACAGGGAATATTCCTCCCGTGTTATTTAGGTGTTATTGTGTGTTATTCAAGTGTTATTGATGTGTCTTTGTGTTATTATAACACCGGGAATATTCTCAGAACGGAATAACACATGAATAACATACAATAACATCTTAATAACACGGGAGAATATTCTTTGGTGTTACTTGTGTTATCAAGAATATTCCCATGTGGCGTGATTTCATTGGACTTCGTGAGTAACTCTACGTGCGAAGTCCTGATGTAATGTTTTTTCGATACAATGGCTATAGAATAATTAATATGTTTAATCTTACCTCTGCATTATAGATATGTCGTTTATTTCTTCTGATCAATTGAAGATCATTATGTCATAAAAAATAAAAAAGAATTTAATGCTCAATTTTAACTCAGTACAGCAAGTGTTTGATAAAAAATACTGATTGATTGCTTAATCAGTATCATATATGAGCTTAATTATCGTTACGTGTGCATTCATGATCAACCAAAATATTTACATAACTTCAATTATCATGTAATTTGATTGCTAAACCAAGGGCCCTTTATCCTCTTAATAAGCTAAGAAAGCTATGTTTTCATTCTTAATTTACCAGCTCATCCTATAATTTTTGTAATTGTACACTCCAAGTGTATAGCCCAAGAACAGGCCTCGTCGAGAAGGAGAATCCGCCACAAGAAACAAATTATGAGACTTACAACCGTCAAGCTGGCCACTTTCACTCGACCAACCAACATGGTCCGGCCACCTCTTACCGACCGGCCATCCAGTCGGCCACCTCCAACTGACTGACCAAAATGTGTCGGTCACCTCTTGATGGCCGCCCACCTGATTGGCCACCTCCAACTGGCGGCCCACGCCGGCCACAGTGAAGGAAGACGTCCGGCCACCTTGGCCGGTCACCCCCGGATGATAGGTCACTTCGGTCGACCACTCGACGCCATCAAGTATAGTTGTGGGAAATTCCAGGAGGACCGACCCAAGCGAGGGAAAGACCGGAGTACCTCTCTCAATCTCCTAAAAGGCAAGGGCTTATTTGTAACATCCATTTCCTCTCTCTTTTTTCTATAAATAGAGGACCCTCCATGAGGCTCTCCCTCTCTCCCCTGATGTAGGGAGCTTGCTCCCCTTCTCTCTCATATTATAACCTCTTTTGTGCGGAATAACGCCAAGCCTGTGGACCACCCCTAATTCCACTTCGACACCACAACCTGTTCCCTTTCTCTCACTCTCTTTCTCCTTTCCCAAGAATCCGGCTCTATTCCTTCGGCACGGTCCGAATAACAAATTTGAATTCAACACTAAGCTAACATATAAACATCAAGCTATTCATAGAATGCCTTCAATTGTGCATCTTTAACTCCATAAATATAAACAATCACCACTATTTATTACCCTTCACACCTCACTCTACACCATGTGATGATCCATGTCTACTCTTCCTAGCCTCATCTTCATTCATACCAAACAAGGCAAGAAGCTAGCTGCAGCAGCTAAAGCATACCAGCTACAATTCCACTTTAAATGGCTAACTCCTTGCTCATAGAACCTCCATTTCAGCCAACCATACCATCGTTTCATTCATAAGAACAGAAAGATTGTTTTATTTCAATCATAATTGAAGACTTCTTAGGTGTCCTATAATGATTATGTACATCAGAATTAGTAAGAGAATCAACGAACCATTCACTGAATTGCCTAATTGGTGTTTGTTGAATTGGCTTTCTTGATAAGAACAAGAGAGGATTATTAGGATGAAAAGATGAATAATCAATAATGTATTAGAAGTGGCTCTTTTTATGATTTTGGATTAATTATGATTTCATTAGCATGTTGAGCTTAATTTGGGCCCCTTTACTCCCCTTTCCTACTAGTAACAAAGTTGGTGAAATTTCTTATTTTGTTCTGGTTCGATGAAGTAAATCATTTTTCGCTTGAAAAATATGTGCAAAGTGTTAAAAATTTCAAGTTGATTTAAATTTAACTATCAGGCAATAAAATGTCAAATTTTGAGTAAAACTAAATAAAAAATTGTACTTATGATGATTGTAAAGGCGGAATTATAAAATGGTTTTTAAATAATATAATTTTAACCTCATAATCAATGAAACTATCAAATCAATTGCATTTGAGACTATGGAATCAAAATCAGTCTTTAGAGCAAAAATTGTTAAATGGAGTTTTAATACGATGGTTGCTTTATTGCTTCGAATGCTACACATACACGAGCGATCAATATATGGTCGGCCTTAGGGGAATGTCATTTAAAGTTGTCAATGTTACTTGTAAGACTACTTGGCCAAGAAGTAAACATATTAGCCAACACTCAATCAGGTACAATGAAGCCGGAGGGAGACTTCATATGGGTTCAACCCATACTAAGCAGCCAATATGTATTTTATATGCAGTTAGATGGCTACAAGTTAGCTAAATCTATTTTACAACATGCCCTTTCTAAGGTTTGCACTACATCGTTACTTTTGTTAGTTAAATATAGACCATTTTGTGGCATTATGCCTCAACATGAACGAATAAATAAGAGGATAGATAAATTATTTACACAAGTTTTGTATTTTCAGGCAATGTAATGAATTCTTAAAGCATTTAACTCTGGATTTTCATCTTCTCTCCTTTTTTTTAGAAGTAAAATTTTGGTGTCACCCATGAACAAATTTGAATAGACATTTTTTAAGGTACATGATAAAAAACAAAAGCTAAACTTTAAAATTTTAAAAACGAAAGGGAGACACCAATTAAAATAGAAAATCAAAACTTTGCTAACAACATGCAATTTGACACATAATCAACAAATTTTCATCATAGGGCATGAATCTCCATACTTCATTAGAATTTCAAGGTATTTTCCGAGTAAGAAATATTCAAACTCAAAAAAAAAAAAAAATAAAACTTTGTGGACTCTGATTATTTTCAACAAACTTACAGTTAAACTGACTCGCTCAATGAGACAGACCCACTGACACCAAAATTGATCAAATTCGAGTCTGATCAAGCCTGGATCGAACCTTTATATCGCTTTTGAAAATTTTGGTGGCTAATTGGAAAGATATAAATTCCAAATCCGAGAAGCTTATAGTTGAATCGAGCATCTCAATGAGAAGAATCCAATGAACCCAATATCACTTAATTCTTGCATCATTAATGCACTAAAATATCTACAAAATGTGATATGTTTATGGGAATCTATTTGTGGCATCCAATTGAGTGGTATAGATTCTTCCCTTAATTTATTGCGGAGGCCATTCCTGGCATCTATAGATAGAGCCCTACTCCATTCATGATGGGGGGAGCTAGGGTTGGAGCTAGAAGTAAACTAAAACCTGGAGTCAAATCAAAAGAAGGAGATTATTTTCAGCGTTTTTATGAACTGAAGACCCAAAAATCCCTTCCTTAGTAGCTGCCTAACACAATCGACCACTACCCGCAAGCCATCATCGAACACCATCAACCGCACTCTGCCAGTCCTCAACAAAACACAATGTAAAGTGAAGCACCTTGCGAAGTAATGGGATATGTTGCAGAGTAACAAAGCATCCTTCGAAGTAGCGTGGTGATTTGAATATAGTACAATGATGCATCCAGAAGATGGTGTAACAATGCATCTTAAATACGGTGTAAAAACGCAAATTGAAGATAGTGTTACGACACACCCTAAATACGTTGTAATGGTGCACCAAGAAGACGATGTAACGATACACCCTCAATACGATGTAACAACACACCCTAAATATAATGTAACGACGCACACTAAATTTAATGTAACACTAGTTATCATTACAACCATCCACTATGCCCTTGGCGGCCAGCCAACACTCGCCCTTCGTTTTGGCCATTGAGGCCGATGAACATTATTGCACCAGAACATCCTATGTGATCAACTACAACATACATGATTTACAATTCACATAACTCCTAACTTCAGCCTCTGCAACCTATGCACATTATTGTAGCTCTCAAATCCAACATTTGTGGCTTAATGACATTATTGCAGCTCAGCACCACTATGCATATTGGATTGCTTTGGATGCTTCCTGTCCTTTAGCAGTTTCATGAAGTGTGAAGTAAGAGTCTGCTCCTAGAGTGGAGGGACATCGGCTTCTCCCCCTTCATGCCAAAATCTTACATGAATCAGCAGCTGAAATGGGATAAAAGAGAAGAAAGAGGAGGCGAATGCCCACTCTACTATCAGGTTTCGAAACCATCTACACCCTACATGGCTCACAGCTCACGTAGCTCCCAACTCTGACATCTGTGGCCTTTAGACATTATTACAGCTCAAAAACCTAGCCTCTATGGTCTACAAACATTATTATAGCTCTCAAATCCAACCTCTATGGCCTACGGGCATTATTACAGCTTATCATCACGACCTATATGACCAACTACGATATGTGGCTCACGAATTCTATAGCTTTTAACTCTGACCTCTATGGCCTACAAGCATTATTGAAGCTCTTAACTCTAATCTCTGTGACCTACGAACAATATTGTAGTTTACCACTATGGCTTATGCGACCAACTACAACCTACATGGCTCATAGGTCACTCCACTCATAATTCTAGCCTCTGCAACCTAATGAGGTTATTGCAACTCTCAACTTAGGCCTCTGTGGCCTATGAATATTACTGCAGCTCACCACTATGACTCATGTGACCGACTACAACCTACGTCATTGATAGCTCATGAAGCTCCCGACTGTGACTTATGTGGCCTACAAATGTTAGTACATCTCCCTACGACAATCTACATGTCTGTCTGTTCTCATTACAACCCTCCACTACAGCCTCCGTGGTCAATTGAGACTATCACAACTCACGATCACAGCTCACTGCTATGACCTATGTGACTAACTATGACCCACATAGCTCATATGCAGCTTCCAACTTTGACCTATACAGCTCACTACTACTGCAACTTCCAATTATAGTTTTGGTGTTCAATCGACACTATTATAACTCTCCACTATGACTTTTGTGGCCAACTGATGCCCATGAAGCTACCAACAACGATCTATATGGAGAACTACTACTATGACTTTTAATTAAGGCCTTTATGGCAAGTTGACGCTATTACAACCACTAGTAACTTTATTTTTGTAGCCCATATACCAGTTTATAGCTCAACTAATGTTGTACTTTTGTAATTTCATCTTTTCTTATTCAACAGAAGCGTGGACCTATATACTCACAATTCCATAGTAGATTACTTGGACGAAGAGAGTAAAATTTATTATATTTTTTTACATAATTTGAAATTGAATTACTAAAGAGGGTTAAAATAAGTAAAGTAGAATTAAAGATTTGTTAGATGGAGAGAGATGACGGAATAAATCGCATCATAGCGGGATTTAGTAAATCCGGATCTACTTCATGAAACAAACAGATCGCGAGAAAAAAAGACGGAATGCAAGAAAGTTTGATTTAACTAAGCATTGAAGTTACTTTTCATTTATATGGATCTTGGTGAGATTTAAGTTAAATCCATGGCTAAATACTCTTACTAGTATGCTACCAAACACCACCTATAAATGAATGAAGAGTGTGCTAGATTTGTAAATAGCATTATTTCGGGTGCTATGCATGTAAATGCCCCTCAAACATGCTTGGTGTGCAAATGTAACATTAAAAATTGGGTGTTATATGCGAAAAATCCTTGTAGACGAGCCCTAAGCATTTAGCAGTCATTTACATCATCTAAAACATAGAAAACCAAATCAAAATTTTGAATTCCTCCTGAACACAAAAATTCAAAATACGAAAAAACTAACAGTTCAAATTAAATGAAAACATAAAGAAAAATTGAAATTGAGATTATCTTTGATTTGACTATAAGAACTTGAGAAATCGTTGACTCTACGGAAAATGTGATCGAAGGGGGTTTGGTGGCGTTCCAAAGTCCGAAGGAGAAAATGAGAAATTTTGCTTTGATTTAGCTTAAAAGCAGTTTTCTGATGGCTTCCAACAGTTGTGCGTGTCAGTCAAACAACTTGAGTCCATCTTTTTATAATTTTGTTGTTAACCAACGATCTAATTTGTTGGTGACTAATTAGAGATCGCCGTAAAATCTAAAATTAATTTGTAGGAAATCTGTAGGTTAAATATGTAGATGATAAGCCGTCGGAAATTAATTCAAATTTCTGTCGCTTAGTAAACCATCTCTTTTTCTGCCATTTTTAACAGGTTTTTTTTTTCATAAGCTTCATGTTGATGCCAATGCAGATGCATGGCATTCACAACAATACTAATGCTTGTTATTGCCAATGAAGTGGATGCACACCACATTCAACAATAAAAATGGCTGCAAATACTAAATAACAACAAAATTTCTTATTGCCAACAAAGTGGAGGTCTAATGTATCCAACATTATCAATTCAAATCAATGCAAAAAATACCGACACTCACTATCAAAATTAATGTTGATGGTTGTTACTACAAATAAGATCATCTCTGTCAAAAAAGTTTCAACCCTAGCATTGACGTGTACTATAATTTCTAACATCGACATTAATGTCAACACGTAGTTTCATCAACATCAACACCTACTTACTCCAATATAGTTTCCACCCATTATTAATGCCAATATGTTCATCACTTGCTATCATCTATGATGTCAATGTTTATTGATACCATTAAAATCATTGCCCAATGTCACCAACATCAATGCCCATTGTTTTTATTAACAACAACTTTCATTGTCTTAAACATTGACACCAATCATCTTCAGTAATTCAATGTTTGTCATTAACACAAATACTGACGCAAATCGCCGACGCAAATGTACATACATGCAGTCTCTACCAAAATTTGATTCTCTCCTTGTTCACTAATCTCTAAGTTGTATAGAGGGCATTCTTACTAACCTAAGATTCATACTAGTGAATATACATCATTTGGGTGTCATGTCATGTCTCTCATAAATTTCCCTCAGTGTTGAATTTTCATAGTGTTTATAATAATAAATTTTCTTTCTACTGTTGCAAATATTTTATTCAATAGGAATAATGAATGATAAATACTATAATGTGAAACTCCAATTTAAGACCTAGAGGCATTGCCATCTTCAATCAGTGGGACACTACGGAATGACATATAAGGCCGATCATTAAGTTCAAAAATATCACCAAGATGCTAGATTTTATAAGTAGTAATATTTGGGAGCTATGTATGTAATTATCTTAAATATTTATTAAAAGATAAAATTTATTATAAATAAAATGATATAGATTGTCTTATTATTGATGTTCAATTTATGTTCTTGACTTGATAAAATTTCAATATGTTTTCACAGCCGTTAAACATGGGATTGTTTATATTGGCTTCATATCTATTGATGGGGCTGTCAAAAAAGCTTAGCATTCGCTGACGACTCGTGCTTAGCTCATTAATAGCTCGTATTCGATTTGCTCATTAAGCAAGCGAGCCAAACACAAACGGTTTTTTTGAACTCGATTTATAAACGAGCCGAATAAGAAAAGATGTTTGTTCATTTGTTTTCGACTCATTTTGGCTAAAAATAACTAAATAATTAAATAAAAATATATTTTATATCATTTTTATACTAATGTTTTATATGTATTAAAACATGCTAAATATTATTTGTTTTAAAAGTTTTTTATTTTGATAATTTTGATATTTATAAAAATTATTAGTCTAGTCGTTGGGACAAAATATATAAATATGTATGATTTGTATGATATGTATGTAAACGTTCATAATGTTTACATATTATGCTGACAATCTGATAACCTGCAGATTATCAGGATAAGCTGGTTTATTAATTGAGATAGCTTATTCAGAACAACTTATTTGCAGTTATTTCTGAATAAATAATCATTTTGCCCCTATTTAGTGATGTTGTTTGCAACAGAACTATATGGGCAAAATATTAGATAAAACAGAAGTCGCAAACCATTAAAGATCAGTTCAAAACGCAGCCTAAATTAGCTAATTTCCCCAACTTCGGCACAAGTACATATTTAAATAGGTAGGATTTGAGTGCTACATATGTAAAAATCCCATTAAATAAAAAAAATTAAATTAAATTTACTTTTTCCTTCATAAACGATGGGAGGGAATGGAGGGAGTTCAGGACCTGCACCTTCGGAGAGACATTTTCTTAGTCCCACATGTTGTGAGAAACCTATTTATATGCCAATGATGAGCCTTTCTGTTAAAAAAATATATTTATGCGTTAGAAAATTAAATATTTGAATCTATGCCCACTAAAAATAATTATTTTTTATTAATAAAAATTTAATTGATTATTTTTAAGTCCAAGACGAACTTAATTCGAATAAATCAATTTGAATATGAGTAAAAAAACAAAAGAAAACTTGTTGTTATAGAGAGCTATTTCGAACACTAGCTTAATTCGTACATAAATAATTTTAAATGATAAATCAAAGCTCAACTCGCTCATGTTTGGCTTGTTTACACTTCTAACTATTGGAGAAAATACTACATCAGGAGTCCTGATATAGCTTTATTGTTTTGTTTAGATGTTATTGATAGTATTATAGTGTCATTTTAATAAAATAACACTACAATACTATCAAATAACACCGAGTAAAAAAAAAACAAGTTGTTAAAGAGAGCTAGTTAGAACACTATTTATTTCGTATATAAATAATTTTAAATGACGAAAAAAAGCTCAACTCGCTCATATTCGGCTTGTTTACCCCCCTAACTATTGGAAAAATATATTACATCAAGAGTCCTGATATAGTTTCATTGTTGTGTTTAGGTGTTATTGATAGTGTTGTTGTGTTATGTTACTAAAATAGCACTACAATACTACCTAATAACACTTCCAATGATATCATCAGCACCTAATTTGGATCTCCTGTGTAATAAATTTTCGAATTATTGACCCCACTGCTTCGGGAAAAATTATTGTATCAAGACACCTGATATAAATTTGCATCAAAAATGTCACGTGATAACTCGAGTCCGAAACGTATATATCAGTTGTCTTGATACAACTATTGACCCCACTGCTTCAGCGACCCAATTTACACACTGTAGCTGGCTGTGTTTAATAATTCAGTTGGCCTGCTCTTTTCTCTTTTCTCTGTCTTTCTCGCGTACAGCTGCGGATTTGAGTATAAATGCAAGCAAACTCCTCCCTCTCCTCTCTCTCCATCTCTATCTATCTCTCTTTCTGAAATTGGAGCTCTGCTGTTCCAAAGAACGAGGTTGGACTGGTAGCAGAGACACAAATCCGAGAAAACTTGATTTTTCTTTTTTTAACGCCCGAGTTGCTTTAAATGAACAGCTATAGCTTTTGATGGAGTACAGAGAAATGAAAGGAATCAAAAGATGCCATAACTTTTCTTTTCTATGCTTTCCCTTTAAGTTCTGCAGCTGTGTGCTCCAAGCCTTGGTCCTCTGACCGAATAAAGCAGCAGGTTATTACCTGACAATGGTTTAGCTCTGTCCCTGAGATCTCTGAAACCAATGCATTGCTCCTTTTCGAGCTCTGTTTGCATCAAGCTGGGGTTTTGCTCCTCTGCAATGGTAAGCAATAAGAGTTTATGATAAACAAGCTTTTCAAATCATGTTCAAATGTTGATATTTGGATAGAAACTTTATGATATGTACAAAGTTTGCTCCTTTTTGATAAGAAATGACACTTCAAGTTGTTTAAGATTTCACAATGAACTCAAGAGCTCAACACTTTGCTGAACATTGATTTCTTTTTTCTTTTGGCGAAGAAAAAAGATGAATTTTGATAAGAAGCAAAAGTTGGGAGTAGATAACAGGAGTGTAGAATCTTTGAACTGTCACACTTCATGCTTAGCTAATGCAGATTGGCATCAGATTAGTTCGTCTCTATGCAACTGGAACCAGCCATCTGATGCAAAAAGTTTAAGCTTTTTAGAGGCGACAAATGCTTCTTCTTGCGCCATTGAAAAACCTGAGCCTTTGAACTGGAACCTGTCAGATTCAGCAGAAAAGAGTGAAATTTTCTTGACCGCGGGATCGGCAATGCTTCCACTTAGTCTCTCTCACTTCTCTTCTGATGTGGGATTCATTGAGAGAGCTGAAGATGCTCAAATTCTGATGAATGGTGCAGGAAAGATTGAAGATTTGAAAGATAAATCTAAGCTGAATGATCACAGCTCCAATAGTGGGCGTTTAATGAAGGATCAATCAGAACTAGAGTCACCTGAATCTAAGAAAAGGAAGAGGAACAATCAGGTATAAATTATTTAGTTTCATAATTTGATTGGATATAGGTAGAAACCAGCACAGACTTCAATCCTTAGAATGAGAGAAATAAAACCAATATTCATTGCTCATAAACAAGTTTGATGTTATCTAATGACAGGAAATGGGGTTAAATAAAACACAAGATACTGCTCAATTTCCATCTGATGCTGCTAACGATGTTGCTGAAAGTAAACAGAAACCTGAGAAGAACAGCTCAACAATGGCGACTGTGAAGCCTTCAGGGAAGAATTCAAAAGTGACAGGAGAAGCTCACAAGGAAGAATATATCCATGTGAGAGCTCGTAGAGGGCAAGCTACTAATAGCCACAGCCTTGCTGAAAGAGTAAGGCTGATTTTCATATGAAGTGGCTTGATTTCTAGAATGGTGCAAAACAGCAGACATGAATGAATAGGATCTCATTTGGCTCGATTCATTAACTATGAATTAAGTACAGACAAGCTCAAATTCATTAACAAGATGAAATATCTTTTCTACGTTCATCTCATTTATTATAGTNTTTTTTTTTGGAATATACGCTTTGTTATATATGTTACTTTTTTCCATCATTGCTATCTTCTGACTAACTTACAATGAACCTTTTATTAAAACTATACAGGTGTTTTCTTTTATCTTTATTAATTGGAATTGTATTTTCTTCATTGAATTGAATGAAATGAATAAAAGGTCCCTTAAAATGATATTTTATTTAGGGAAAAAATAATAGAAGAATCAAGTACAATAGTAACATAAATATATCTAAAAGTACATTTGAGAGAGATTTTATTTATCTGAAAGAGCCCTTAATCATTATGATTATGAATTGTGATATGAAATAATTTCACAGTACTTTCAAAAAATTATGAAGGAAAATTTACAAACACGAGTAGCACTCAATCCTTATATGTTTACATATCTCATGCCTACTTTCATATTTATATACATAGCATTTTAGTGTTTTAAGCCTATGCATGAAAAAATATACATTTCACTTTTTAATAGCTCTATTTTTTATGTGATATTAAAGATTTGAGCATTATATGTGTAAATATGAAAGTTTAAGGGTGAGATATATAAATACATAAGAATTGTGTGTTGTGTATGTAAATGCCTCATTTATAAATGGCTTCTACCTTAGTATTCAATATATTATTTATCTTTTTCTTTATTTTTCTGTAGATTTAACTTTAATAACAACTAAGCTAAAAAATAGTGACTAGAGTATGACTTAAACTTAGGTCTTCTAGTTGGAGAGGAAAGTTTCTACCAACTTCTCTACAAGTGTTGTACCGGTTTATATTTTATTATTAACCGATTTACCATTAAGTTTTTGGACTCGAAATGAATTTAAAATATTTCTAACACTCATATTAATAGTTTAACTTTTAATAATTGAGTTAGGCTTATGGGATTACACATCTTGAAGTCAATTGATTGATCTAAATAATTTTTTTTTCGGAATTACCCAACAAGTCTACATGATTTTTCATTAAATTTTGACAAAAACTTTCAATACCCTTATTAGCTTAGCTTCTGAGACCCACAAATCAATGATTAAAGAGATATCAGAAGAATCCCATCTAGTATAAAATTGTAAATAACAAGCGTATCTCTTGAATAAAAAAAAATGTGTCATAATATGAATCAAAACAATTTGTATCTATAAATCATCTAATGTTACGCATCAAAGATAACAAATGGATCAAGATGACACCACTCAAGTCGAACTTCTCTTATCCATTGACATGCATGAAAGGAGAACCAAGTAGCATCAACATCCCACATAATTTCCATAATCAATGCTAGACACATTATCAATGGTTCTTCGCCAACAACTTCATCGGTCAGTTGTATGATCTGAGAGTGTCTGGTAAAGGTAATGATGCGATCATACAATTTAATATGATCAATAATTTAGAGGACAATGATTTTAAAGAACCCTAGTAGCAACATGAGCTTCTGTTCCACAAAATGGATGTGGTTAGCAGTTAAAGCCTGTGTGCCCTAAAGATAACATAAAGCCTACCTGAAAAAGAAAAGTGACATTGTTATCAGTTAAATTAAAATATATATATATTCAATATCACATTAAGTTGGCTAAATCATGCCTTGTTTATATTATCCTAACTAATCTAACTTTTAAAATTTGTACTCAATTTGCCACCAAATTCATTCTAATATTAGAAGAGACATTTATGAACCTTCATTTGCTACATTAATTTCTTTCAATTCATCATCATTAAGCTTGGGATTTGAAGTTACTCTTAGTGGTTGAATGTTAGCACAAGTGGAGCCCTATTGGTCTACTTGGCAAGGAATCTTCAAGCTGTCTTCCACCTCAAAATCTTCACCATTAATTAGACTAATTTATCATGTTGTGAAGTATTTGTTAGTGGACCAAAATAATAGTGTTGCATATGTCCGTTTTCAACATGAACATGATTTGCTGAGAAATTAAGTAAACATACCACACAATTCTTGCGTATTTACATATCTAACCTCTACTTTGATATATACATTTATAGCACTTTTGTATTGGAAACCTATGAATGAAAAGGTGTATTTCAATTTTAATTTGAAAAAGTTAGTAATAGTGGTATTTTTTATGGATGCCAAATATTTAAGTGGACTGTATGTAAATATGATAAGTTTGGATGTTAGATATGTAAGTATATATGAGTCCTATTGTATGCTTGTAAATTTTGTGAGTAAAATAATTTTGTTTTAAACACAATAATACTCCAAACAATATTGTACTCTTAAGATGTGCTTTTCACTGATACAATGGAAAATATATTACATCAGGACTCCGCATGTAGAGTTACGTGCGGAGTCCAATGAAATCACGCTACATAAGAACAAAAACAATCGGCCCGATAATACAGAGAATATTCCTCTCGTGTTATTTAGGTGTTATTGTGTGTTATTCAATTGTTATTGATGTGTCGTTGTGTTATTATAACACCGGGAATGTTCCCAGAACACAATAACACATGAATAACATACAATAACATCTTAATAGCACGGGGGAATATTCCCCCGTGTTACTTGTGTTACCAGGAATATTCTTCTGTGACATGATTTCATTAGACTTCGTAAGTAACTCTACGTGCAGAATTCTGATGTAATATGTTTTCGATACAATGGCTATAGAATAATTAATATGTTTAATCCTACCTCTGCATTATATATATGTCATTTATTTCTTCTGATTAATTGAAAATCATTATGTCATAAAAAAACAAAAAAGAATTAATGCTCAATTTTAACTCAGTACAGCAAGTGTTTGATAAAAAATACTGCTGGATTGCTTAATCAGTATCATATATGAGCTTAATTATCGTTACGTGTGCATTCATGATCAACCAAAATATTTACATAACTTCAATTATCATGTAATTTGATTGCTAAACCAAGGGCCCTTTATCCTCTTAATAAGCTAAAAAAGCTATGTTTTCATTCTTAATTTACCATCTCATCCTATAATTTTTGTAATTTTACACTCTAAGTGTGTAGCCTAAGAACAGGCCTCGCCGAGCAGGAGAATCCGCCACAAGAAACAAATTATGGGACTTACAACCGTCAAGCTAGCCACTTTCACTCGACCAACCAACATGGGCCGACCACCTTCTACCGACCGGCCATCCAGTCGGCCACCTCCAACTGACTGCAACATGTGTCGCCCACCTCTTGATGGCCGCCCACCTGATTGGCCACCTCCAACTGGCGGTCAACGCCGGCCATAGTGAAGGAAGACGTCCGACCACCTTGGCCAGTCACCCCCGGATGATAGGTCACTTGGGTCGACCACTCGACGCCATCAAGTCTAGCCGTGGGGAATTCCAGGAGGACCGGCCCAAGCGAGGGAAAGACTGGAGTACCTCTCTCAATCTCCTAAAAGGCAAGAGCTTATTTGTAACATCCATTTCGTCTCCTTTTTATAAATAGAGGACCCCTTGGATGTAAAAAAAGGTCCTTGAGGCTCTCCTTTTCTCCCCTGATGAAGGGAGCTTGCTCCCCTTCTATCTCATATTATAACCTCTTTTGTGTGGAATAACGCCGAGCCTGTGGACCACCCCTAATTCCCCTTCAACACCACAACTTGTTCTCTTTCTCTCACTCTTTTTTTCCTTTCCCAAGAATCCGGCTCTATTCCTTCGGCACGGTCCAAATAACAAATTTGAATTCAACACTAAGCTAGCATATAAACATCAAGCTATTCATAGAATGCCTTCAATTGTGCATCTTTTACTCCATAAATATAAACAATCACCACTATTTATTACCCTTCACACCTCACTCTACACCATGTGATAAACCATGTCTAGTCTTCCTAGCCTCATCTTCATTCATACCAAACAAGGCAAAAAGATAGCTGCAGCAGCTAAAGCATACCAGCTACAATTCCACTTTAAATGGCTAACTCCTTGCTCATAGAACCTCCATTTCAGCCAACCATACCATCGTTTCAATCATAAGAACAGAAAGATTATTTTATTTCAATCATAATTGAAGACTTCTTAGGTGTCCTATGATGATTATGTATATCAGAATTAGTAAGAGAATCAACGAACCATTCACTGAATTGCCTAATTGGTGTTTGTTGAATTGGCTTTCTNAATGATTATGTATATCAGAATTAGTAAGAGAATCAACGAACCATTCACTGAATTGCCTGATTGGTGTTTGTTGAATTGGCTTTCTTGATAAGAACAAGAGAGGATTATTAGGATGAAAAGATGAATAATCAATAATGTATTAGAAGTGGCTCTTTTTATGCTTTTGGATTAATTGTGATTTCATTAGCATGTTTAGCTTAATTTGGGCCCCTTTACTCCCCTTTCCTACTAGTAACAAAATTGGTGAAATTTCTTATTTTGTTCTGGTTCGATGATGTAAATCATTTTTTGCCTGAAAAATATATGCAAAGTGTTGAAAATTTCAAGTTGATTTAAATTTAATTATCCGGCAATAAAATGTCAAATTTTGAGTAAAACTAAATAAATAAAAAATTGTACTTATGATGATTTTAAAGGTGGAATTATAAAATGGTTTTTAAATAATACAATTTTAACCTCATAATCAATGAAACTATCAAATCAATTGCATTTGAGACTATGGAATCAAAATCAGTCTTTAGAGCAAAAATTGGTAAATAGAGTTTTAATACGATGATTGTTTTATTGCTTCAAATGCTACAAATACACGAGCGATCAATGTATGGTCGGCCTTAGGGGAATGCCATTTAAAGTTGTCAATGTTACTTGTAAGACTACTTGCCCAAGAAGTAAACATATTAGCCAACACTCAATTAGGTACAATGAAGCCGGAGGGAGACTTCATATGGGTTCAATCCATACTAAGCAATCAATATGTGTTTTATATGCAATTAGATGGCTACAAGTTAGCTAAATCTATTTTACAACATGCCCTTTCTAAGGTTTGCACTACATCGTTACTTTTGTTAGTTAAATATAGACCATTTTGTGGCATTATGCCTCAACATGAACGAATAAATAAGAGGATAGATAAATTATTTACACAAGTTTTGTATTTTCAGGCAATGTAATGAATTCTTAAAGCATTTAACTCTGGATTTTCATCTTCTCTCCTTTTTTTTAAAGTAAAATTTTGGTGTCACCTATGAACAAATTTGAATTGACATTTTTTAAGGTACATGCTAAAAAACAAAAGCTAAACTTTAAAATTTTCAAAACGAAAGGGAGACACCAATTAAAATAGAAAATCAAAACTTTGCTAACAACATGCAATTTGACACATAATCAGCAAATTTTCATCATTGGGCATGAATCTCAATACTTCATAAGAATTTCAAGGTATTTTCTGAGTAAGAAATACTCAAACTCAAAAAAAAAAACTTTGTGGACTCTGATTATTTTCAACAAACTTATAGTTAAATGGATTCACTCGATGAGACAAACCCACTGACACCAAAATTGATCAAATCCGAGTCTGATCAAGCCTGGATCAAACCTTTATATTGCTTTTGAAAATTTTGGTGGCTAATTGGAAAGTCATATAAATTCCAAATCTGAGGAGCTTATAGTTGAATCAAAAATCTCAATGAGAAGAATCAAATGAACTCAATATCACTTAATTCTTGCATCATTAATACACTAAAATATCCACAAAATGTGTTCTGTTTGTGGGAATCTATCTGTGGCATCCAGTTGAGTGGTATAGATTCTTCCCTTAATTTATTGTGGAGACCATTCTTGGCATCTATAGATAGAGCCCTACTCCATTCATGATGGGGGAGCTAGGCTTGGAGCTAGAAGTAAACTAAAACCTGGAGTCAGATCAAAAGGAGCTTATTTTCAGTGTTTTTTTTATGGACTGAAGACCCAAAAATCCCTTCCTTAGTAGCTTCCTAACACAATCGACCACTACCCGCAAGCCATCATCGAACACCATCAACCGCACTCTGCCAGTCCTCAACAAAGCACAATGTAAAGTGAAGCACCTTGCGAAGTAATGAGATATGTTGCAGAGTAACAAAGCATCCTTCAGAGTAGCGTGGTGATTTGAATGTAGTATAATGATGCATCTCGAAGATGGTGTAACAATGCATCTTAAATACGGTGTAAAGACACAACATGAAGATAGTGTTATGACACACTCTAAATACGTTGTAATGGTGCACCAAGAAGACGATGTAATAACACGCCCCAAATACAATGTAACAACACACTCTGAATATAATGTAACGACGCATCCTAAATTTAATGTAACACTAGTTATCATTACAACCATCCACTATGCCCTTAGCGGCCAACCAACACTCGCCCTTCATTTTGGCCATTGAGGTCAAGGAACATTATTTCACCAGAACATCCTATGTGATCAACTACGACATACGTGATTTACAACTCACATAACTCCTAACTTCAGCCTCCGTAACCTATGAACATTATTGTAGCTCTCAAATCTAACCTTTTGTGGCTTAATGACATTATTGCAGCTCAACACCACTATGCATATAACCATCTATACCCTACATGACTCACAGCTCACCTAGCTCCCAACACTGACCTCTGTGGCCTTTAGACATTATTGCAGCTCACAAACCTAGTCTCTATGGTCTACAAACATTAATATACCTCTCAAATCCAACCTCTTGGGCCTACGGGCATTATTACAACTTATCATCATGACCTATATGGTCAACTACGATCTGTGGCTCATGAATTATATAGCTTTTAACTCTGACCTTTATAGCCTACAAACATTGTTGCAGCTCTTAACTCTAATCTCTGTGACCTACGAACAATATTGTAGCTTACCACTATGGCTTATGCGACCAACTACAACCTAGTGGCTCATAGCTCACTCCACTCCTAATTCTAGCCTCTGCAACCTAATGAGGTTATTGCAGCTCCCAACTTAGGCCTTTGTGGCCTATGAATATTATCGCAGCTCACCACTATGACTCATGTGACCGAGTACGACCTACGTCATTCATAGCTCATGAAGCTTCCAATTGTGACTTATGTGGCCTACAAATGTTAGTACATCTCCCTACTACAATCTACATGTCTGAGTGTTCTCATTACAACCCTCCACTACAGCCTCTGTGGTCAATTGACACTATCACAACTCACGATCACAGCTCACTGCTATGACATATGTGACTAACTACGACCCACATTGCTTATAGCATATGCAGCTTCCAACTTTGACCTATACAGCTCACTACTACTGCAACTTCCAATTATAGCTTTGGTGTTCAATCGACACTATTATAACTCTCCGCTATGACTTTTGTGGCCAATCGATGCCCATGAAGCTACCAACAATGACCTATATGGAGAACTACTACTACGACTTTTAACTAAGGCCTTTATGGCAAGTTGACGCTATTACAACCACTAGTAACTTTATTTTTGTAGCCCATATACCAGTATTAAAGCTCAACTAATGTTGTACTTTTGTAATTTCATCTTTTCTAATTCAGAAGAAGCGTGAACCTATATACTCACAATTCCATAGTGGATTACTTGGACGAAGAGAGAAAATTTTATTATATTTTTTTTACATAATTTGAAATTGAATTACTAAAGAGGGTTAAAATAAGTAAAGTAGAATTAAAAATTTGTTAGATGGAGAGAGACGACAGAATAAATCGCATCATAGCGGGATTTAGTAAATCCTGATCTACTTCTTGAAACAAACAGATCGCGAGAAAAAAAGACGGAATGCAAGAAAGTTTGATTTAACTAAGCATTGAATTTACCTTTCATTTATATGGATTTTGGTGAGATTTAAGTTAAATTCATGGCTAAATACTCTTAATAGTATGCTACCAAACACCACCTATAAATGAATGAAAGAGTGTGCTAGACTTGTAAATAGCATTTTTTCGGGTGCTATGCATGTAAATGCCCCTCAAACATAAGATTTGTGTGCTTGGTATGCAAATGTAACATTCAATATTGGTTGTTATATGCGAAAAAGCCTTGTAGATAAGCTCTAAGCATTTAACAGTCATTTACATCATATAAAACATAGAAAACCAAATCAAAATTTTGAATTTCTCCAAAACACAAAAATTCAAAATACGAAAAAATTAACGGTTCAAATTAAATGAAAACATAAAAAAAAATTGAAATTGAGATTACCTTCGATTTGACTATAAGAACTTGAGAAATCGTTGACTCTACGGAAAATGCGATCGAAGGGGGTTTGGTGACGTTCCAAAGTCCGGAAAAGAAAACGAGAAGTTTTGCTGTAATTTNTTCTCCAAAACACAAAAATTCAAAATACGAAAAAATTAACGGTTCAAATTAAATGAAAACATAAAAAAAAAATTGAAATTGAGATTACCTTCGATTTGACTATAAGAACTTGAGAAATTGTTGACTCGAGGGAAANGCTGTAATTTCGCTTAAAAGCAGTTTTCTGATGGCTTCCAACAGTTATGCGTGTCAGTCAAACAACTTGAGTCCCTCTTTTAATAATTTGTTGTTAACCAACGATTTAAACTGTTGCTGACTAATTAGAGACCGCCGTAAAATCTAGAATTAATTTGTAGGAAATCTGTAGGTTAAATATGCAATTGATAAGCCATCGGAAAGTAATTCAAAATTTCTATCGCTCAGTAAACCATCTCTTTTTCTGCCATTTTTAACTGATTTTTTTTTCATAAAAGCTTGATGTTGAGGCCAATGCAGATGCATGACATTGACAACAATACTAATGCTTGTTATTGCCAATGAAGTGGATGTACACCACATTCAACAATACAAATGGCCGCAAATACTAATAACAACAAAATTTCTTATTGCCAACAAAGTGGAGATCTAATGTATCCAACATTGTCAATTCAAATCAATGCAAAAAAGACCAACACCCACTATCAAAATTAATGTTGATGGTTGTTACTACAAACAAGATCATCTCTGTCAAAAAAGTTTCAACCCCAGCATTGACGTGTACTATAATTTCTAACATCGACATTAACGTCAATACCTATTTTCATCAACATCAACGCCTACTTACTCCAATATAGTTTCCACTCATTATTAATACTAATGTTGATGCAGATTGATGCCAATATGTTCATCACCTGCTATCATCTATGATGTCAATGTTTCTTGATACAATTAAAATTGTTATTTTAACCCCCAATTATTGAACTAAGGTAAAAGGGCAATTTTGTAATGTGGCATCGCCACCTACCACATCTTACTTACCACTCACCTACCGCCCACCTACCTCCCACCTACCACTCTCTTGTTTCTATAAATAGAGAGGGTGTGAGGCCTAGGAGAAAAGAAGAGATCTTAAGTTACCACAAAGGAAGAGAGAATAGCTAGAGAGCTAGAGAGGAGGAGAGCATCTTGAGGCCTTGTATCAAGGTGTCGCTTGAGAGGCCATAAAAGGAAGATGAGGGCTCATCTCTATATATAAGCTATGTATTCTCCATTTCTTTTGCCTTAGTGAACTATTTGATTGATTCTCTCTCGTAGACGTAGATCCAGTTGGATCGAACCACGTAAACGATTTGTGTTTGCTTGTGTTCTTTGCGTTTTTATTTTATTCCAGGAAGTACACATCGCACAACAAAAATCATTGCCTCATGTCACTAACATAAATGCCCATTGTCTTTATTAACAACAACTTTCATTGCCTTAAACATTGACACCAACCATCATCAGTGATTCAATGTTTGTCATTAACACAAATATTGACGCAAATGAATATACATTCAGTCTCTACCAAAATTTGAGTCTCTCCTTGTTCACTAATCTCTAAGTTGTATAGAGGGCATTCTCACTAACCTAAGATTTATACTAGTTAATATATATCATTTGGGTGTCATGTTGTATTGTGAAAATATATATCATATGAATATTCCAATTTAAGACCTAGAGGCATTGCCATCTTCAATCAATGGGACACTACGGAATGACATATAAGGCAGATCATTAAGTTCTAAAATATCACCAAGATGCTAGATATTACTAAGTAGTAATATTTGGGTGTCATGTATGTGATTATCTAAAACATACATTAAAAAATAAAATTCATTATAAATAAAATGATATAGATTGTCTTATTATTGATGTTCAATTTATGTTCTTGACTTGATAAAATTTCAATATATTTTTTACAGTTGTTTAAAATGGGATTGTTTGCTTCATATCTGTAGATAGGGCTGTCAAAAAAGCTTATCATTCGCTAACGGCTCGTGCCAAGCTCATTAATAGCTCGTATTCGATTTGTTCATTAAGCAAGCNCATGTACAAATGTTGATATTTGGATAGAAACTTTATGATATGTACAAAGTTTGCTCCTTTTTTATAAGAAATGACACTTCAAGTTGTTTAAGATTTCACAATGAACTCAAGAGCTCAACACTTTGCTGAACATTGATTTCTTTTTTCTTTTGGCGAAGAAAAAAGATGAATTTTGATAAGAAGCAAAAGTTGGGAGTAGATAACAGGAGTGTAGAATCTTTGAACTGTCACACTTCATGCTTAGCTAATGCAGATTGGCATCAGATTAGTTCGTCTCTATGCAACTGGAACCAGCCATCTGATGCAAAAAGTTTAAGCTTTTTAGAGGCGACAAATGCTTCTTCTTCCGCCATTG
>JXCR01004627.1:63065-78738 GCA_002079205.1 Phalaenopsis hybrid cultivar
TGCTATGCTATCATCAATGTCGGTCCCACTCATGGCCTTGTCTGTCAAAGCCAAATTTTATTGAATATTTCAAAAGTTAATGTAGGAGAATAAGTCTCCCTTGGCATAAAATATTAAATTCAGAGCTAATTCTGTCAGTTTGCTTCTAGTTTAGTAGATTAGTGGCAGCTTGGCTATATGAAACAGCTCAATTGTTCACTTATTTGGAGATTCCTACAAAAGAATTTTATGATGTATATCTGATATCTATCAGTGTTGGATCTTGTAGAAATTTGTTGGAAGCCTTTTTATCTTACATACTTCAGCTCCTTTTCTTTTTCCAGCCAGGATGAACAATTGAGATTCTTCACTTTATTTCTAATCAATATGTTGCTGATCAATCTAATGATACTGAAATGGTGAAGAAAACAACTTTGGCAGCTCATAAATTCACACAGTAATAAATGTGAGTTTAAATAACATAAAAATATAAATTGTATGAAGAACTTATGGGTCCATGGTGATGATACATTGAAATATAATTGCTGCTAAACGTTATGAGATGTTTTCTATATGAAAAGTTATAAGAAAATGATCTGTAAGAGGGTGGAAAGGACCATCATTGACTGCTGCAAGGGGTCCAAAGGCCAGCTGCCATTCAATGTACAGTCTAGTTTTGTTAATTAATATTATTATTATTATTGCTTCCCGCATTTCTACTTGTTTCTGTGACTTGGCTATGATGAAAATCTTTAAAACATAGGCAACAGATGGTTTNTCTGCCATTCAATGTACAGTCTAGTTTTGTTAATTAATATTATTATTATTATTGTTTCCCGCATTTCTACTTGTTTCTGTGACTTGGCTATGATGAAAATCTTTAAAACATAGGCAACAGATGGTTTTTGAATTTAATATATATATATATAAACAGTTTTGATGAGATCTATAAAGGTTGTTTATGTTCAGTTAAAATTCAACAAGAAACACAGTTTTAAATCATGTAAGCCATAGAATGGGACAGATTTAGGAGCTAATAACAGCTGTGAATTGTTTTTAGTTCTCTTTGGTTTTTGTCGTATGCTGACAAATTTCCTTTTTATTTTATTTTAAAATGACTTTGATACAAAGTTGGAGTGCGACGTGAACGGTATCAAATAAACAAAACAATTCATACACAAACAGATATATATATATATATATATATATTCAAAGGAATGGTCGAGTCGATTATTTCTCATGAGCATATATGGGGGCTATTAATACATGGTGCATGAAAAATCTATATTTGGGTTTCTGCAAAATACCAATTTCCTTTTTAAATTATATATATATATATATATANGCTTCTTCTTCCGCCATTGAAAAACCTGAGCCTTTGAACTGGAACCTTTCAGATTCAGCAGAAAAGAGTGAAATTTTCTTGACCGTGGGATCGGCAATGCTTCCACTTAGTTTCTCTCACTTCTCTTCTGATGTGGGATTCATTGAGAGAGCTGAAGATGCTCAAATTCTGATGAATGGTGCAGNAGGATCGGAAATGCTTCCACTTAGTTTCTCTCACTTCTCTTCTGATCTGGGATTCATTGAGAGAGCTGAAGATGCTCAAATTCTGATGAATGGTGCAGGAAAGATTGAAGATTTGAAAGATAAATCTAAGCTGAATGATCACAGCTCCAATAGTGGGCGTTTAATGAAGGATCAATCAGAACTAGAGTCACCTGAATCTAAGAAAAGGAAGAGGAACAATCAGGTATAAATTATTTAGTTTCATAATTTGGTTGGATATAGGTAGAAACCAGCACAGACTTCAATCCTTAGAATGAGAGAAATAAAATCAATATTCATTGTTCATAAACAAGTTTGTTGTTATCTAATGACAGGAAATGGGGTTAAATAAAAAACAAGATAGTGCTCAATTTCCATCTGATGCTGCTAATGATGTTGCTGAAAGTAAACAGAAACCTGAGAAGAACAGCTCAACAATGGCGACTGTGAAGCCTTCAGGGAAGAATTCAAAAGTGACAGGAGAAGCTCACAAGGAAGAATATATCCATGTGAGAGCTCGTAGAGGGCAAGCTACTAATAGCCACAGCCTTGCTGAAAGAGTAAGGCTGATTTTCATATGAAGTGGCTTGTTTTCTACAATGGTGCAAAACAGCAGACATGAATGAGTAGGATCTCATTTGGCTCGATTCATTAACTAAGACTTAAGTACAGACAAGCTCAAATTCATTAACAAGATGAAATATCTTTTCTACGTTCATCTCATTTATTATAGTATTAGATGAACTAGAATTACATGAGAATACATGAGAAAAATGTGTTTTCATAATGTTTTGTCTCTTAAGAATCAGTGATTTTGAAAAAATGTGTTGTCAAAGATTTTACATTATATTTGAGGATGTTACTAGTAAAATAAACCAAGAAAAATGAACTTCATACATTCATATATGCAACTAAATAATTATATATGTTTATATCTAATAAGGTGAATTTTGTTCGTGTTAAGTTCTCGTTTGTGTTCAATTTCGGTTTGTTTAATTTTAATAACTCAACTGAACACGAGGAATTACCGAGAAGAAAACAAGTTGTTTGCAAACATGAAGCTTTGTTTACTCTGCTAGTTCCATTGTAGCTCCAAAGATACTAAAAGTTTTAGTGTTTCTGAGCCGATAACACTTTGGAGCAGGTACGAAGAGAGAAGATTAGTGAAAGGATGAAGTTTCTTCAAGATCTTGTTCCAGGTTGCAGCAAAGTAAGCTTTACTTCTAATGCTACAATTCTTCTGGTTGCTTCCTACTGACTGTGTAGCTGCATCTTTTTAAATATTTATAGACTTTCTTTTTCTTAAGATCACAGGAAAGGCTGTTATGCTTGATGAGATAATCAACTATGTACAATCACTCCAACGACAAGTCGAGGTAATATGATCTCATAAAACTATATAATTTTAAGTTTCCTTGTAAAGTTGAATGTGATCACATAGTTTTCTTCTACTAGTTTTTGTCGATGAAGCTTGCAGTTGTGAATCCAAGGTTGGACTTCAGCACAGAAGTCTCTAAAGATGTAAGATTTAAATTGTACTGATCATAAGTTAAGGCAAAAAATAAATAAATAAATAAAAACAATCCAAATCAATTTGATCAGTGCTTTTCTTTCATAATTGCAGTTGTTTCAAACCAGGGGTGCTTCTTTATCTGGCCTAGGATTTTCACATGATTCGATTAGTCAACAGTTAAATTCAATTCATCAAGATTTGATTGAAGTTGGGATGACTGAAGTTATGAATCCAACTGATTTATTTAGAAGAGAAATAAAGGTTCAATTGCCTCCAATCAGTGCTTACAAAGAAGCTGCGCAGCAGGTATAGCTAATGTTAATATGTAGATATAGATATAGATATATATATATATATAAGAAAAAAATGGCGTCGCGTACTCAGATCGGCTGGTCGGGCATCTGCTTGTCAGTTGTAAGTCCCCTCTGGTCTCGGGTTCGATTTCTCTCGAGTGTAGGGTGTGTTACTCGAATTATAGGTGCGTGAGGGATAACCGGGGCTCGTATCATAGCCTCTGGTCATTTCTTTCTATATATATATATANAAAATAATTTTGATGTCAGGATGTAAATGAACTGAGTATTTAGAATTCAATTTTGTTTGGATGCTTTAATGGGGCTTATGTCAAGTTTTAACATGAGCCTAGCTTAAAAAATTATGCTGTATTAAACAATCTTAATATAAAAAATTAGTAAGCAAATGCAATAATTGGTCTCCCTGCATTCAGAGCTGGACAAAGAATCTTTAGTGGGGATCAAACTCTACAAACCAAACTGAGCTAATAAGTTTTGAATTCATTTTCATTTTAGGTGTAGAATAACCATTTCAGTGAAAGGGCATTCATTGATGTTAAAAGCTTTTATTGGATGTGAAATTTGAGTTGTAGCCATCTTTGCTAAGAGGCAGAGTGTTGGCCTTCTTTCTAAAGCATCTCCCATTACAACAGATAGGATTTTGTATTGATGTAAAAGGAAGTAGGTTTGTGTTTTTTTCAAAAATAAAGCTGAAAGAGACAAGGAATTCGTATGAACTATCAAAGATACTTTTTTCTGCATCAAAATGAACTCTTACCAAACAAGTAAACTTTGTTATTTTTGAATGTGAAATAACTTTATAGAACATTTGACTGAAACAAACAAAAAGTCAGGGGCTTTTTGGATTTTTTTCCTAACAATTTGCTTTAGAAAAGCTGTTTTTTTGAAAAATATAATAGCGATCATGGCACATATAACAACTTGTACAAGTTGTAACAACAAAATTAAAAAATATATAAGTTATATGCAACAAAGTAAAATATTAACGTACAATACTAATTTTGCCTTTCTACTATATCTATAGATGCCTAATGCATGGGATGATGATCTCCAAAAAATTGTTCATATGACATATGGCAACAATCCTCCTCTCAAAACCCAAGATTTGAACGGCACGCCTCGCAACGGTTTCTGCTTGTAAACAAAACGAAGGAATTTCTTGTGCTATGCTATCATCAATGTCGGTCCCACTCATGGCCTTGTCTGTCAAAGCCAAATTTTATTGAATATTTCAAAAGTTAATGTAGGAGAATAAGTCTCCCTTGGCATAAAATATTAAATTCAGAGCTAATTCTGTCAGTTTGCTTCTAGTTTAGTAGATTAGTGGCAGCTTGGCTATATGAAACAGCTCAATTGTTCACTTATTTGGAGATTCCTACAAAAGAATTTTATGATGTATATCTGATATCTATCAGTGTTGGATCTTGTAGAAATTTGTTGGAAGCCTTTTTATCTTACATACTTCAGCTCCTTTTCTTTTTCCAGCCAGGATGAACAATTGAGATTCTTCACTTTATTTCTAATCAATATGTTGCTGATCAATCTAATGATACTGAAATGGTGAAGAAAACAGCTTTGGCAGCTCATACATTTACACAGTAATAAATGTGAGTTTAAATAACATAAAAATATAAGTTCTATAAAGAACTTATGGGTCCATGGCGATGATACAATGAAATATAATTGCTGCTAAACGTTATGAGATGTTTTATCTATATGAAAAGTTATAAGAAAATGATCTGTAAGACAGTGGAAAGGACCATCATTGACTGCTGCAAGGGGTCCATGCGACGTGTGTGTGTGTGTGTGTGTGTGTGTGTGTGTGTGTGTGTGTGTGTGTGTGTGTGTGTGTGTGTGTGTGNCATGGGGCTTATGTCAAGTTTTAACATGAGCCTAACTTAAAAAATTATTCTCTATTAAACAATCTTAATATAAAAAATTAGTAAACAAATACAAAAATTGGTCTCACTGCATTCAGAGCTGGACAAAGAATCTTTAGTGGGGATCAAACTCTACAAACCAAACTGAGNACTTAAGAAATTATGCTCTATTAAACAATCTTAATATAAAAAATTAGTAAACAAATGCAATAATTGGTCTCACTGCATTCAGAGCTGGACAAAGAATCTTTAGTGGGGATCAAACTCTACAAACCAAACTGAGCTAATAACTTTTGAATTCATTTTTATTTTAGGTGTAGGATAACCATTTCAGTGAAAGGGCATTCATTGATGTGAAAAGCTTTTATTGGATGTGAAATTTGAGTTGTAGCCATCTTTGCTAAGAGGCAGAGTGTTGGCCTTCTTTCTAAAGCATCTCCCATTACAGCAGATAGGATTTTGTATTGATGTAAAAGGAAGTAGGTTTGTGTTTTTTTAAAGCTGAAAGAGACAAGGAATTCGTATGAACTATCAAAGATACTTTTTTCTGCATCAAAATGAACTCTTACCAAACAAGTAAACTTTGTTATTTTTGAATGTGAAATAACTTTATAGAACATTTGACTGCAACAAACAAAAAGTCAGGGGCTTTTTGGATTTTTTTGCTAACAATTTGCTTTAGAAAAACTGTTTTTTGAAAAATATAATAGCAATCATGGCTCATATAACAACTTGTACAAGTTGTAACAACAAAACTAAAAAATATACAAGTTATATGCAACAAAGTAAAATATTAACGTACAATACTAATTTTGCCTTTCTACTATATCTATAGATGCCTAATGCATGGGATGATGATCTCCAAACAATTGTTCATATGACATATGGCAACAATCCTCCTCTCAAACCCCAAGATTTGAACGGCACGCCTCGCAACGGTTTCTGCTTGTAAGCAAAACGAAGGGATTTCTTGTGCTATGCTATCATCAATGTCGGTCCCACTCATGGCCTTGTCTGTCAAAGCCAAATTTTATTGANCCTAACAATTTGCTTTAGAAAAGTTATTTTTTGAAAAATATAATAGCAATCATGGCTCATATAACAACTTGTGCAAGTTGTAACAACAAAATTAAAAAATATATAAGTTATATGCAACAAAGTAAAATATTAACGTACAATACTAATTTTGCCTTTCTACTATATCTATAGATGCCTAATGCATGGGATGATGATCTCCAAACAATTGTTCATATGACATATGGCAACAATCCTCCTCTCAAACCCCAAGATTTGAACGGCACGCCTCGCAACGGTTTCTGCTTGTAAACAAAACGAAGGGATTTCTTATGCTATGCTATCATCAATGTCGGTCCCATTCATGGCCTTGTCTGTCAAAGCCAAATTTTATTGAATATTTCAAAAGTTAATGTAGGAGAATAAGTCTCCCTNAGTTCAGTTGGTCGGGCATCTGCTTGTCAGTTGTAAGTCCCCTCTGGTCTGGGGTTCGATTTCCCTCGAGTGTAGGGGTGGTACTCGAATTATAGACACATGAGGAATGGTCGGGGCTCGTATCATAGCCACTTGCCATTTCTTTGAAAACATTATTAACCAGAGATTGCAGAGAGGATGTCCCAAGCAAAGTTGTCAAACTCTTGTGGCCGCTTGTTTTGTGCCTATAGGCCCCTTTCGCCGTCACTACCGTTGGTCAACATTCATGTTGGTTGCGTTTGATGTCATCGTTGTTGTTGTTGAGTTGCCAATTTGTTACCTATTATGTTGCCTTCTTATCCAAATAATTTTTCACCTTATATCATATGGATGAACTAAGAGATGAGAAATCGAAGGACTAGGGCAAGCAACAATAGGAACAAACAAAAGAAGCCTTCATAAAGGTACAAGTTCGCATTGATAATTTTAAAGCATATGTTCGGAATGCTTTAAAGGCATAACTACGAAGGAGACCCTACGAAAGCTAATAACTAGATAATTCAGGTTAATGTACCTGTTCTAGACTTTGCATTCTTCAATAAGGGCAGGCCCCAATATCTAATTGCATCTTAAGTAGTGAAGACTGCTTAAGAACACTCCCGATTATAGTAATAATTTGTTCTCAAAAAAATCAAACGTCGTTGTCAAGGAGAGGAATGTTATAGTCCTATCATAAATGTAGCAAATTTTTAAGGATTTTGAACTATTCTAAAGTTTCATAGTGTTGTTGATGGTATAGTTAAGGTTCATCCTTTTACTTCGAGTTTATGTCCGTCCCTGATAAACAAAGTTAGTACATCCTAATAACATGTAAATTAAATCTAGAACGAGGCCTTACTTCATTTTCTTCAGTTGCCTTGGTTCTTGTCTTCAGTAGTCATGCAAAGCATAGTTAGCATGGAATATTTGTTCATTAAATTAGTTTATTTTTATTTTTAGGTGACCTAGTCAAGATGTCTATGGCTCTCCCGTTTCGGGGCCATTAGGTGTGCTGGTTTACTTAATTTGAGAGGTGGTCAAATCTACTCTGACCAGAAGATTCTTGTCAGCAACCACATATTACATCATTCAAGAGATCTTCGTAAACCTGGATAACAGGGTTCAAGTTATGTTTGGTGATCTTTGTTTATTAAGGTTTCATTTAAGTTTCAATATCTTTTTTAGATTTTAGGGGTTAATAAATTTTAGATTGATTAAGACTTCTTAGTCGATTAAATTTTTATTTTTGTCATTTATTTTTATTTGGGATGACCCGGTCAAGATCCCATAGTTCCGTCATCTTAGGGTCATTGGGGTTTGTGGTTTGATTAGTTACAAGTGACTGAAAGATATTTTGTTATATGTCATGCGTTGCCTCCTCCAAAATACATTCTCAAACCTGATTTAATTTTGTGGTTCAAGTTTAAATTTTAATGTCTTTTAAGGTGAATTTTATGTCATTTCATCTTGGTTGGTTTCGTACTTTAGCCCAAATCATTCCTGACTGAGGTTAATTGTGCTTTTGTTCTCAAACGTGAAGCAAAAATCCCTCCTTAACCTTCAATCACCTTGGTCTAGGTTGATTTTAAATTAGTTCAAGTTAGGTTGAACTGATTTATAATAAGACTCCGGATAATCAAGTTAACCTGAGTCACAGTGGTTTTACCTCAGATTATCTTCAAACTTGTTTAAATTAACCGAAGTTCAAGTATTGACTCAGTTTAACTTAGTTTAATTAGGATCAAACTAGTCTTAGTTAGCTTAGATTGGCTTGAAATAAAACAAGTTAAACCAAGTTGGGTTAACTTAGGAGCAAGCTAGGTTAAACTGTGTTGATTAAAGTAATACCTCTAGGTGGATTCAAATTTAAGATAAATTAGGCTTGGGTGAAGCCTAAATTAATTTAAACTTGAATATTCCTTTTAAGTCTAACTTGAGTTAAACTTAAATCGATTCCTAGTTAAACTGGTTTAATTCAAGCTTGAAGTTGGGTCTCAAATTGAGTTGGTTGAAGTTAAGTCTGATTAATTCAAGGAGAAAATTATCTTGTGTTAATTTGAGTTAGGTCAGATTATCCCAGTGGGTTGGGTTGATTTTGGATTAGCCCAAGTTGAGTCGGGTTAATCCGATGGTTTGAGGTTAACCCGAGTTAGGTTGGATTAACCCTGTTATTTAATTGAATTGGGTTAATCTGAGTTAGGTTAGGTTGCCCGGGTAGTTCAATTGAATTGTGTTAACCCAAGTTAGGTCAGGTTGACTCGGTGATTCAGTTGAATTGTGTTAACCTAAGTTAGGTTGGGTTAACCTAGTGATTCAGTTGATTTAAGTTAACCTGAGTTAGGTCTGGTTGACCCGCGTTCAGTTGAATTGGGTTAACCTGAACTAAGTCAGGTTGACACTATGATTCTGTTCGAGTTAGATTGGGTTGACCTGATGATTTAGTTGATTTGGATTAACCCAAGTTAGGTCGGGTTGACCCAGTGGTTCAATTGAATTGGGTTAACCCGAGTTATGTCGGCTTGAACCGGTGATTCAGTTGATTTGGGTTAACCTGAGTTAGGTCAAGTTGACCAGGTGATTTTGTTGAATTAAGTTAACCTGAGTTAGGTCAAGTTGACCCGATGGGTGGGTTAACCTGAGTTTGGTTGGGTTCACCTAGTGATTCTGTTGAATTGCGTTAACCCGTGTTAGATCGGCTTGACCTAGTGATTCAATTGATTTTGGTAGTTTAGTTGAATTAGGTTAACCTGAGTTTGGTCGAGTTGACAAGATGGTTGGGTTAACTTGAGTTAGGTTAGGTTGACCTGATGATTCATTTGATTTGAGTTAACCCAAGTTAGGTTGGGTTGACCCGATGATTTAGTTGAGTTGGGTTAACCTGAATTAGGTCAAATTGATCTGATCTTTCAGTTGAGTTGAATAAGTCTAGATTAGACTAGACCTAGTAGAGATTCAATCAAATTAGTTCTACGTTAGACATAGGTTAGTTCTAGGTTAAACCTAAAGTGATTTATTTTGAACTAAGTTTAAGTTAGATTAGACTTAGGTTTTAGGTTCAATGTAAATTGAACCTAAAAAGATGGCTAAGTCTAATGTAGGTTAAACTTAGGGTTTTGGTTCAATGTAGGTTGAATCTAAAAAGGTTGGTTAAGTCTAATGTAAGTTAAAATTAGGGTTTAAATTTAATGTAGGTTGAACCTAAAGAGATTGACTAAGTCTAATGTATGTTTAGACTTAGGGTTTAGGTTAGGTTTGTTAAATCTAATGTAAGTTAAACCTAGGGTTTATGTTCAATGTTGTTTAAATCTAAAAAGGTTGACTAAGTCTAATGTAAGTTTAGACTTAGTGTTTAGGTTCAATGTAGGTTGAACCTAAACGGTTAGTTAAGTTTAATGTAAGTTTGACTTAGGGCTTAAGCTCAATGTAGGTTGAACATAAAATGGTTGACTAAGTCTAATGTAAGTTTAGACTTAGGGTTTAGGTTCAATGTAGGTTGAATCTAAAAAGGTTGGTTAAGTCTGATGTAAGTTAGACTTAGGGTTTAGGTTTGTTGTAGATTGAACCTAAAAAGGTTAGCTTAGTCTAATGTAAGTTTAGACTTAGGGTTAAAGTTCAATGTAAGTTGAACCTAAAAGGTTGACTAAGTATAATGTAAGTTTAGACTTAGGATTTATGTTCAATGTTGGTTGAACCTAAAAGGTTGCTTCTCTAATGTAAGTTAGACCTAGGGTTTATGTTCAATTTGAGTTAAACCTAAAGTTTTGAGTTAGACCCAAATTATAGGCTTAGGTTCAATTTGAGTTGAACCTAAAGTTGGGATTGGGTCTAGTTTGAGTTAGACCCAAAGTTTAGGGTCAATTTCAGTTTGAGCTGAACCCAAAGTTGGATTTGACCTGATTAGACCCTAGACTTAAGCATAATTAGGTTAAGTACAATTATGAACCTATAGGGCCAGGTTTAAAAGTTGGGTTAAGTCTAAACCTGGTTTAGGTTTAGATTGGACCAATCTTAGGTTATTAAGTGTAAACCAAGTTTGGGAACAATTTGGTCTAAAGTGCAAATTTTCAAATTTACAATTTTAGCCCTAAGTTCCTAAATTTTTATTTTGAATTTTTAAAGAGTGAAAATTTGTTATTTTAGTGTTTAATTTTATTAACATTAATTTTCTAGCCAAATCCCATTTTAATGTCCAATTTTCTGATTTTTTAATTATTTTTCAAAATAATTACAAATATAGTAAAAATTGGTCATTTTAATTTTAGGGAAAGCCCCTGATTTTAGATATACCAGAAAATGTTCCCAATTGCAGGAAGAATTATTCCTAAAAACTTCATATTTTTTGAGTTTATATTTAATTTTTAATATGTACAATACTTTCTGGAGTATTTAATTAATTAAAAATTAATTTTATTTCTTTTATTTTCTCCTCAGTTCAGTGAGTTCAGAGATATTTTTATTTTATTTTTTTGTGATTTTTCTATACAAAATTATGTATTTTTGAAGTTACATTAAATTATTTGGCTTTAATTAAATATGAAAAAATGGATTTTCCTACTTAACCCGGTCAGCGTCGCCCCATCCTTGTGGAGTCAGTTTCTCTTGTTTGCTTTCTGCACATTTTTTTCTCAGTTGGTTTAAGTCTCTTGAATTCTCATTTCATGAAATATTTATGTAAAGCAATACATTTTTTTTTTACATATTTAACACCTAAACTTTAATTTTTACATTTACATTATTCTAGTCTTTCATATCTTTTCATGCACAAATAAAGTGGATATATGTAAATAAAGTTTAGGTATTAGATATAAATACATAGTAATGGGTGGTATGTAAGTAAATGCCACTAATTAATTTTAAAATTTTAATATAAATTTATAGAATAATGAGACGCAGTGATACATTTAAAATATATTTTTCTTATGAAAATGCTATCAAAANCAGTTTAGTTGGTCGGACATCTGCTTGTCAGTTGTAAGTCCCTTCTAGTCTGGGGTTTGATTCCCCTCTAGTGTAGGAGTGGTACTCGAATTATAGGCGCATAAGGAATGGTCGGGGCTCGTATCATAGCCTCTTGCCATTTCTTTGAAAACATCATCAACCAGAGGTGGGAGAGAGGATGTCCCAAGCAAAGTCGTCAAACTCTTGTGGCCGCTTGTTTTGTGCCAGTAGACCCCTTTCGCCGTCACTACCGTTGGCCGTCATTCATGTTGGTTGGGTTTGATGTCATCGTTGTTATTGTTGGGTTGCCAATTTGTTACCTATTATGTTGCCTTGTTATCCAAATAATTTTTCATCTTATATCATATGGATGAACTAAGAGATGAGAAATCGAAGGACTAGGGCAATCAATAATAGGAACAAACAAAAGAAGCCTTCATAAAGCTACATGTTCACATTGATAATTTTAAAGCATATGTTCGGAATGCTTTAAAGGCATAACTATGAAGGAGACTCTACGAAAGCTCATAACTAGAGAAATCAGGTTAATGTACATGTTCTAGACTTTGCATTCTTCTATAAGGGCAAGCCCCAATATCTAATTGCATCTTAAGTAGTGAAGACTGCTTAAGAAAACTCCTGATTATAGTAATAATTTGTTCTCAGAAAAATCAAACGTCGTTGTCAAGGAGAGGAATGTTAAAGTCTTATCATAAAGGTTTTTAAGGATTTTGAACTATCCTAAGGTTTCATAGTGTCGTTGATGGTATAGTTAAGGTTCATCCTTTTACTTCAAGTTTGGAATGTCCGTCTCTACAAAACAGAGTAAGTACATCCTAATAACATGTAAATTAAATCTAGAACGAGACCTTACTTCCTTTTCTTCAGCTACCTTGGTTCTTGTCTTCAATAGTCCTGCAAAGCATAGTTAGCATGGAATGTTTGTTCATTAAATTAGTTTATTTTTATTTTTAGGTGACCTAGTCAAGATGTCTATGGCTCTCCCGTTTCAGGTCCATTAGGTGTGTTGGTTTACTTAATCTGAAAGGTGGTCAAATCTACTATGACCAGAAGATTCTTGTCTGCAACCACATATTACATCATTCAAAAGATCTTAGTAAACCTGGATAGCAAGGTTCAAGTTATGTTTGGTGATCTTTGTTTATTAAGGTTTCATTTCAATTTAAATATCTTTTTTTAGATTTTAGGGGTTAATAAATTTTAGATTGCTTAAGACTTCTTAGTCTATTAAATTTTAATTTTTATCATTTATTTTTGTTTGGGATGACCCGGTCAAGATCCCATGGTTTTGTCATCTTGGGGTCATTGGGGTTTGTGGTTTGATTAGTTACAAGTGACTGAAAGATATTTTGTTATCAGTCATGTGTTGCCTCCTCCAAAATACATTCTCAAACCTTGCTTAATTTTGTGGTTCAAGTTTAAATTTTAATGTCTTTTAAGGTAAATTTTATGTCATTTCATCTTGGTTGGATTTGTACTTTAGCCCAAATCATTCCTGACTGAGGTTAATTGTGCTTTTGTTCTCAAACGTGAAGCAAAAAGCCCTCCTTAACCTTCAATCACCTTAGTCTACGTTGATTTTAAATTAGTTCAAGTTAGGTTGAACTGATTTACAATAAGACTCCAGATAATCGAGTTAACCTGAGTCACACTGGTTTTACCTCAGATTATCTTCAACTTGTTTAAATTAACCAAAGTTCAATAGTATTGACTTAGTTTAACTTAGTTTAATTAGGATCAAATTAGTCTTACTTAGCTTAGATTAGCTTGAAATGAAACAAGTTAAACTAAGTTGGGTTAACTTAAGAGCAAGCTAGGTTAAACTGTGTTGATTAATGTAATACCCCTAGGTGGATTCAAATTTAAGATAAATTAGGCTTGGGTGAAGCCTAAATTAATTTAGACTTGAATATTCCTTTTAAGTCTAAGTTGAGTTAGACTTAAATTGATTCCTAATTAAACTGGTTTAATTCAGCTTTAAGTCAGGCCTCAAATTGAGTTAGTTGAAGTTAAGTCTGATTAATTTGAGGAGAAAATTATCTTGGTTTAACCTAAGTTAGGTCAGATTATCCTAGCCCAACTTGAGTCAGGTTAATCTGATGGTTTGAGTTTAACCCAAGTTAGGTTGGATTAACCCTGTTGTTTAATTAAATTGGGTTAATCTGAGTTAGGTTAGATTGCCTGGGTAGTTCAATTAAATTGGGTTAACCCAAGTTAAGTCAGGTTGACTCAGTGATTCAGTTGAATTGTGTTAACCTGAGTTAGGTTGGGTTAACCTAGTTATTTAGTTGATTTAAGTTAACCTTAGGTTAACCCGAGCTAGGTCGGGCTGACCCGATTGTTCAGTTGAATTGGGTTAACCTGAACTAAGTCGGGTTGACCCTATGATTCTGTTTGAGTTAGGACGGGTTGACCTGGTGATTTAATTGATTTGGATTAACCCAAGTTAGGTCAGGTTGACCCAGTGGTTCAATTGAATTGGGTTAACTCGAGTTAGGTCGGGTTGACCCGGTGATTCAGTTGATTTGAGTTAACCCGAGTTAGGTCAAGTTGACCTGGTGGTTTTATTGAATTGTGTTAACCCAAGTTAGGTTAGGTTGACCTGATGGTTAGATTAACCCGAGTTTGGTTGGTTTCACCTAGTGATTCTGTTGAATTGGGGGTTAACCCGTGTTAGATCGGGTTGACCTAGTGATTCAGTTGATTTTGGTTAACCTGAGTTTGGTCGAGTTCACAAGATGGTTGGGTTAACTTGAGTTAGGTTGGGTTGACCCGATGATTCATTTGATTTGGGTTAACCCGAGTTAGGTTGGGTTGACTCGATGGTTTAGTTGAATTGGGTTAACCTGAATTAGGTCAGATTGATCTGATGTTTCAGTTGAATTGAATAAGTCTAGTTAGACTAGACTTAATAGAGATTCAATTAAATTAGTTCTATGTGAGACTTAGGTTAGGTCTAGGTTAAACCTAATGGGGTTTATTTTGAATTAAGTCTAAGTTAGATTAGTCTTAGGTTTTAGGTTCAATGTAAATTGAACCTAAAAGATGGCTAAGTTTAATGTAGGTTAGACTTAGGTTTCAAGTTCAATGTAGGTTGAATCTAAAAAGGTTAGTTAAGTCTAATGTAATTTAAAATTAGGGTTTAGGTTTATTGTTGGTTGAACCTAAAGAGATTGACTAAGTCTAATGTATGTTTAAACTTAGGGTCTAGGTTAGGTTGGTTAAATCTAATGTAAGTTAAACCTAGGGTTTAGGTTCAATCTTGTTTGAACCTAAAAAGGTTGACTAAATCTAATGTAAGTTTAGACTTAGATACAGTTGGTTAAGTCTAATGTAAGTTTTAGGTAAAAATTGGTCATTTTAATTTTAGGGAAAGCCCCTGATTTAAGATATACCAAAAAATGTTCCCAATGGCAGGAAGAATTATTCCTGAAAATTTCATAT
Source organism: Phalaenopsis hybrid cultivar (assembly GCA_002079205.1). Classification (NCBI taxonomy): domain Eukaryota; kingdom Viridiplantae; phylum Streptophyta; class Magnoliopsida; order Asparagales; family Orchidaceae; genus Phalaenopsis; species Phalaenopsis hybrid cultivar. The sequence continues at coordinate 78,170 of JXCR01004627.1, forward strand.
TTTTTGAGTTTATACTTAATTTTCATTATGTACAATACTTTCTGGAGTATTTAATTAATTAAAAATTAAATATAATTCATTTATTTTCAATTTTATTTCTTTTATTTTCTCTTCTGTTCACTGAGTCAGAAGTATTTTTATTTTATTTTTGTGATTTTTCTATACGAAATTATACATTTTTGAAGTTACGTTAAATTATTTAGATATAATTAAATATGAAAAAATAGATTTTCCTACTTAACCCAGTCAGCGTCGCGCCATCCTTGTGGAGTCAGTTTCTCTTGTTTGCTTTCTGCACATTTTTTTCTTAGTTGGTTTAAGTCTCTTGAATTCTCATTTCATGAAATATTTATGTAAAGCAATACATTTTTTTTTACATATTTAACACCTAAACTTTAATTTTTACATTTACATTATTCAAGTCTTTCATATATTTTCATGCATAAATAAAGTGAATATATGTAATTAAAGTTTAGGTATTAGATATAAATATGTAGTAATAGGTGGTATGTAAGTAAATGCCACTAATTAATTTTAAAATTTTATTATAAATTTATAGAATAATGAGA
>JXCR01004627.1:79177-140068 GCA_002079205.1 Phalaenopsis hybrid cultivar
TCTAGAAATAATTTATACTATTATAGACTAAATAAAAAATTTTAAATAAATAAAATTAAGAACTTAAATTATAAAAATATTTTAAGAATTCATTTAATAATATTCATATTTTCAAAAACCTAATTTTTTTTTATTTTTTTTTAATTATTTTGAAGCACGTGTAATAAATAATAAATCATTTAAATTTTAAAAAATAAAATAAAGGCCAGGAATACTGCATATAATTTTATTTATTTAATTACTTATTTTTATATTTTTTAGCTGTTCAACCCATTTTTTATTCATGAATTCATGTCTTGGTTCATGTTGTCTTAGTTGGGTACCACTTCTCATTACCACATGTTATAGTTTAAAAAGACAATTCATTTCTTCTATATCATTTATATGTTTCATGACAATCATTGGCCTAAATATTTATAATATCGTATGGCCCTCGCAAGTAGCTCTACAACGATTATGGTAGGTTGCGTGTGTCTAATAAAAAATAAACTTTATAAATAATATTATTTTAATAAATGTGAAGTAAAAAAATTCCTTTAATGTTAATTTAAAAAATAGGATTAAAAATAATGAGAAGAAATTTAGATTTAAAATTGGTGGGCTAAACTTGAAGGGCCTTGAATAATTTATGCAATAAAAATATGTGCAGATTTGAAAGATATAATTAATTGTAGGGGCTCTATATAAGTACCACATGATTCTTCTGTATTTACATATCTGACATCTAAATTTTCATAATATATGATTGGCATTCTAATTCTTAATAATACATCAAAAGTATTATTATCAATTTATTTTTAAAAGTTAAAATGCATCTTTTCATAAATAAGTAGTTTATAATTATATGTAAATATCGAATTTTAGAAGATAGATATGTAAATGAATAGGAATTGTATATGGTATGTGTTGAATCCGAGAGTGTCCGGGAAACACTCCCAAGGAATGGAACGTTCTATTAGGAGGCAGTGAAGAGAGAGAGAGAAAGAGAGAGAGAGAGAGACAAAGATGGAGAGAGAGAGAGAGAGAGTGTGTGTGTGTGTGTGTGAATGAGCGGCAGTAGACAAGCAAAAGGTATTATTTATTCATAATATAGACTAACATTTATAGGCCTAGGTCCCAATATTATAAAACTTCATAATAACCAACTAATCATTAACATTTCAAGGGGTTGTTTTGGTAATTTATAATGTTATTTGCATATAATAAGGCATGTGACTTATTCAATCGATAAGAGTCCCCGATCGTCTGACAAGTATTGGTTCCATTGATTTAAGGTTCAAAGGAGTGCCCCCATTGATCGTTCTGAAGGCCGATGTCCGGCCTGAGGGACTCCCTAATGTCATCTTCTATTGATCGTTCATGTAAAATATTTTTTTTCTGTCGATGCTCATTTGAAACAATCGTCTATTGCTACATCTAATCAGTCATACTTCCTTCCTAGGTTGTCCATCTGCTTTAAGATTCATGCAGGGACATTTTCATGTGTACATAGTTAGTTCCCCAATTCTATTGCTTCTCAAAAGTTGTCTAGCATATGAGGACATGAGAATTTTTTGATCACGTATACATAAATAAATAAAGGATATTATTGCGCAATAATGAACTTTCCTGGATTTCCATGCCCATGTCACTATAAATAGAATTTGGGGCAAGGGAAGTTTGCACTGATTCAATGCCTATGATTCTTTTGTCATGTGTCTTCCTACCTACCGGTTTTTCACAATGTCTGGCAAAGGAGTCCAACCTTCTGATAAGAACGTGATCCTCAAGGCAATGAGCGGCATGCAGGCGTAAGCTCACAAGCTAGATGTGAAGCGCAAGCTTGTGCGCTAGGTGTTTGTTGAATGACCGAGTATGAAGAGGGTTGTGTCTAAGCACAGAGCAAGCGATCGTGAGATTCGACCCGTCTCTTTTGATTTCCTTGCGGACCCTCCTCAAGAGGAGGTTGTAGCTGAGAGACCATCTGAACAACCCTCCTGCAGGGCATTCACTTGGGATGAGTATTTCACCTGCGGGAGCGAGACTTCTTGCCCAGTCGACTGTGGGGATCGTGATCCCTCAGAGAAGTGCTAAGGAGGCAGTAGCCGAGGCTAAAATGTGGCTTTGCCAGGTGAGGAGAGGCTTCTCTTTGGTAGGTGGAGGACCTAAAAAATGGGTGGGGATCACTTTTCTTATTTCACGTCTGAGTGCAGATGGATCCTTGGTATGCAGTTTGATTAGCCTTTCATTTCCTTTCCTTTCTGCGACTGAGGTGTTGATTATCAATTATTTATCGGCAAATACTAACGCGGGCCCAGGAGATGATGCGACAGCGGTGGACCTAGTTAGGACCCTCAGGGAGAGTGCGGCATAGGTCACCGTGGAAGGAGACTTGTCATGGCTTAGCGTGCGCGAGAAAGGTACCAAGCGGGGTGTCGATGATTTAAGTGTTGAAGCACAGGGAGAGAGTCATTAGTCCCTCCCCGGAGTTTCAAGGGATGAGGAGGAGACCGAAGGGTGTCATGTGTCCTCAAATTTCATACTTTGTTGTTTCACCAAGATGGAGGAGCACTTCCTCTGCTTCATGGGGTACCCTCGAGGTGAAGGTGCAGAAGGGTCGCTGAGGTCCTCGAGAAGGTCAAGCAAGTGGAGAGATAAATTGCAGTGTTGTGTGAGGAGCTCACGGCCTTTTACGGGGAGATGCTTTCTTGCATATAGGAGTTTACCCGCATATGTTCAAAGTTGTTGATCGTTAGGGAGGCTCTCACTGCTCAGCCTAGGGAGAGTCCGAACGGCCTCTTTTACTGGGCGGTGAGTTTATGTTCAAATGGCTTTATCGCTGGGGTTTTATCTCGTGTGAAGCTGCAAATGACCTTCTGGTGTGGTTAACGTCCCCACTGCAGTGGGTTGGATAGCATATGGTGATTAGATCAGACAATGCGAGCCAATAAACTTCAGATGTGTTCTTGAAAGAGTGTCAAAGAACTCGGATAGAGCACCACTTCACTATTCGACAGACACAACAACAGAACGGGGAGATAGAGAGGATGCATAGGACCTTCATGGAGAAATTTCCGTGCATGTTATACAATAATGGGTTGGATAGATCCTATTGGGTCGAGGCCATAAAATATGTATATCACTTGGTGAACCGTCTGCCTTCTCCAACTATTGGTAAGAAAGCCACAAAGAAGAAGTGATCAGTACAACCTACTAGAGATTATGAGCACATGAGAGTGTTTGGGTGTCCAGCTTACTACCACATGTAGAATGATAAACTAGAACCAAGAGCAAAGAAGAAATCTTCAATGGCATCAGACGCGGGGTCAAGGTCTTCAAGTCGTCTGATTCATCAAAAATGAAGATCATTAGTAAAGTTGTTACATTCAAAGAGGCAAGCTTGTTAAAAAATTGGGACTTAAAGAAGTTGGAATAGATAAATAAGTAAATGAAATAAAATAATACAATTTGAAGACCTTGACCCCGCGTTTGAATCCAATGAAGATTTCCTTCTTTGCTCGTGGTTCTAGTTTATCATTTTGCACGTGGTAGTAAGGTGGACACCCAAACACTCTCTTGTGCTCAAAATCTCTAGTAGAATGTACTGACTACTTCTCATTTGGGGCCTTCTTCCCAATAGTTGCAGAAGACAGACGGTTCACCAAGTGATATGCATATTCTATGGCTCCAACCCGATACATTCTATCTAACCCAATATTGTATAACATGCACCGAAAATTTTCCACCAAGGTCATATGCATCCTCTCTGTCACCCCATTATATTGTGGTGCCTCTTGAATAGTGAAGTGGTGCTCTTTCCCAGCTCTTTAACACTCTTGCAAGAACGCATATGAAGTGTATTAGCTTGCATTGTCTGATTTGATACACCAAATCTTTTTGAAAAATAAAATAATAAAATAATATATATTTTTTTAAAGATAAATAAGTAAAAGTCATAAATAAGTAAAAAATCAAGATTAAAGCAGCTAGGAAAGATAAATAAGTAAATGAAATAAAATAATATATTTTTTTTTAATTTTGGTAATGATTACTTACTTTGATATCGTGTAATTGAGTCGCATCAGCTATACTAGTGATGTTTTGACTTCTAAGTAGTTTGCATTGTCTTGTACTTTGCCTTCTAAAGCTTCTTTTTTCTTTTTCAACTTTTTCCTACGGCATCCTTTCCTTCTAGGTTTCTCCATGGTCCTGAAATACTCCCAAGAGTTTTCTGGTTGCATCCCTGTGACTGAGGTTTCGGCTCTCTCTACAAGGGACTTTGACGAGATCCAGGATTGTTGCGCTCTGGATCCTGCCAATCTCCTTCGACCATGCAAAACTCATGAGCAGGCCACGGGCAACTTCTCCACTGATCTTGCTTTCTCTAAAGGACATTTCAAGATGGGTTTGGTCGCCTTTATATCAAGAGTTATGCTCCATCTTCAATCATTACAGCATTTTTCTTAACCAAGTTCTCCCAAACTCAATCGTTGCAACCATGGTATATGTTCTCTTCTGCCAGAGGATGAGACTCCTATGGTTGATTGAGTAGTTCAACCACTTCTCTTTTGGATCGGCCACGGCGGCTACATGCAATTCACTGCCAGCTTCAGGATCTAGTTGTTGGGGCTAAAAAATAAAATAAAGGATTAAAAAACCAAATTCTTGATTGCCTCATTCCCGGAAGGGTGGGGAATCTATACTTTACCCATTAAGTGTGAGGTAAATAAAGTGAACACCCTGCTTGGGAATGTTTGGGACTATAGGGCACTGATCGAAGGGTAGTGTCTCTCCCAGTTCCAAGATCGATCCCAATGTGATCGAGCGGATGATTCACTTGGATGGTGCAAACATCCCATTGTCAAGGATTTGTGGAGTTTGGTGGATAACAAGGAAGTCACTCGTGAGAAAGCTTCTTGGGAGCAGCTTGTTTTGAAGAAGCCCGATGTGAGAGGCATTTGATTGGCAGAAGCCGGAGGCAAACTAGCTCAGTCAGGTTCGTCGAGGAACACAATGGGGATTTGTATTACCTACTCTCTTATTTGTCTATGCATGAGGTATATTCTAATAATTTTGTATAATTTTCTAGGTTCTTCGGAGGGTGGTGAACTGGATTCTTCTCGTCTACCAAGCCCTCCAGATTTTGGGGGTCCTTCAGTGCATTATCTGGCGATGGGTGAAGCTTCATTCATCCCTCTACGTGAGTGAGGTTAAGCGAGTCATTCCTCCCACTCCATCTCCATCTGCACTGACTTTGAGGATCAACAAGGGGCTACAGATTGAGTAGAGAAGGATGTTCTTAGAAGGGAATGAAAGCCCCCCATCCTTAATGTTGGTTTGCCCCCTCCTCCAGCACAAAAGAGTATGGTTCCACCCGAATGGTCGTTCTTGAATGACCAAGGAACCAATGTCTAGACGAGCAACCACTATGTTCTCATTGATAGGGAGATTGAGTGGTTCCTCGTGAACCCATTGAATGGAGAATATCCCTCCCACTTGATTGACATGTTCTGGTCATTCGCTTTTGAGAGGAACCTGCAGTAGATGGATAGGAGGGATATGTTCCAGACAGTCGACCGCTACCACGTTCTTGCCTAGCAGGCATCATAATTTCAAGCCCTCCTCTTGGACAAGGCTGAGGAGAACGTTGGTCGGTCCACCTCCAAATTCCTTAAGCTGAAGCGGAAGCTGGCTCAGTGACCAAAACCAAATCTGGGGCTTGCACACTGAAGTTGAAGACCCTAACGTCAAGAAAGACTTCAAGTTGAATGGGTGTCTAAGCATCAATTATTAGATGCAATGGCCCCAGATAGAAGGAGCAAAGCCATGGCGCCACAATCATGGCACCTAGGCACCATTTTTGCCTGGGCAATAAATCGCCTAAACCAGCCTAGTTTAGGTCTTTTTTGTGACTTCCTCCTCCCTGACTCTCCTTTAGCATTTTAGGGTGACACTTAGGGTTTTCTTAAACTGTGGATTGAATCTTGATTCGTGATTCTTTAGGGTGTATAAATCACTTCTTTAAGGTAAAATCCATCTCACAAGCTTGTTTTTTTCTTCTTCCACTGAAAATTTTCGAAGGCTTTCAAAAAATTTGGAGATTTTTGGGAAAGATCTGATTTAGCCCATAACTTGCATCCTATTTTCACCCATTATCAATTTCTACTTCATTCTTATGTATTTCCATCATATTTATGTTACCATGGCTCCCAAAACCAAAATCAAACCAATGTCAAAATTTAACTCCAAGAAATTTGTAAACCCCAAAACTCTGGAGCACTACAACGATTAGTTAACCTCCAAGAAACTAATTGCTAAGAAGGGGTTTACTAGCCTTGGAGGATATGTGGATAGCATGATAGTGAGCTAGAAGCGGGAGACTTTCTACTATACAACTAGTGCAGCAGTGGTTCCTATTTTTCGGTAATTTTATGCTAACCTACCTGAAAGTAATTTTGATTTGGTTTTTGTGAGGGAAAAGCGAATAGATATCTCTGTTTTCTTTATTTTCTTTGGAAAATGATCTTAGGAGTTACTAATCCTCTTTTTTTTCCTTTTGATTCCCAACTTGATGAGATTATCAATTTCCTGACTAGTGGAAGAGGGACTTGGAAGTGAAGAATGACATAAGTTCATTTTCTCTTCCTCAAAACTCAACGCACATTACAAGGCTTGGCCTTACTTTATTTCTGCCAATATTTTGCCATCTATCAATTTGATTTAAGTGTGAGGGAGAGAGATACCTTGAATTATTGCATTCAAACGATGAAATCTTTTGATATAGGGGCTATAATTCATCATTCCATCTCCAACACTCACATGGGGGATCCACTTTGGGACTAGGACACCCTTTCACTATTTTTTCCCTATGTTAGCTTATTGATGTTTATTTTGAGGGATGGGAGGAGTTGCTTCATCCGTTGAAGCCCATTTCCATGACAAATGTATTGTTGTATGATAAACATGCTATTTTTGGGCCTGGAGAAAGTTCTTCCCAACCTTCTACTTCACAGCCCTCCACTTCTCGTTCTTCACCTCGACCTTCCTTTAATGTAGCTTCAATGTTAGCAAGAATGAAAGTAATAAAGAGGAAAACTCTTCTATTCAGACTATTATGTTTGATCTTACTGGCCAGATGACACACCTTGATTGGAAAAACAAAAGTCAGTAATTTTTATATTCCAGTGTCTAAACTTCCAAGCTGGAGATGTATCAGAGGAACCAGTGGATCAGTGAAGATAACTCAGTGGAATTCTTAGCTTGTCCTCCAGACTAGCCATACGATCAGAGCAAGCCAATGGAGGAGGATGAAAAAGAGAAGTAATCATAGGAGGAAAAAGAAGATGATGATGATGATGATGATGATGATGAGTAGTAATAGTTTAATTTTTTTCTTTGTATTTTGGATGTACTAGACTTATTTGTGGATAATTGCTATTATTCTGTTAAAGTCTTTATTTCAGTTGATATCTTTTTGTTTACCTGTTTGAATATTTAGACTTTCTTTGTTGTAGTTTTTATTCACCCTTGTTATTTATTCGTATTTGTTACTGCAAACATATGATGTAGGTAGTATTATTGTGAATTCTTCCCCACTTATATTTATGTATTGAATGTTATACATGTTAAAAATTAAGTTTAAGTGGCGGGGAACTTTTTAAAGCTTAACTTTGTTTGTCCTCAGTAGCCCACATTGAAATTTATATCACTTTAAAATAACTTGTGATATGCGGTGTTGCTTTTAGATTATTACAATTTTTATTTTAGAAATGATATAGAAGGCTTAGTTGAGATTTTATGTAAATAGTGTTGATCTAGAGTTAAGGTATTTTATAAGAAACAAGTAGGAAAATAATTTTACTATTTATTGTAGAAATGAGTTGGATATTTGAAAAAAAAAACCTCAGATTCTTAAATTTATACTTTACATAAATTGAGCCTCTATTGAAACCTATTTTAAACTAATATTATAATTTCAAAAGTGAAGGAAAGTAATGGGTTTTCAACTTTAGAGCGAGAATAGTGAAATTTAAAACTATTAAAGGTCTATCCAGTTATAGTAATCCTCACATTAAAATAACAAGAATTAAAAATGATCCTAAGAGAAAAAAAAAAAGAAAAGATAGAAAAGTAAAAAGAAAAAAAGATATGAAAAGTGAGGAAAACCTTAAGGAAGAACCTAATCAAAAATTGATTTCACTTGAACCTTCTTAAAGGAATAAGACTTAGATACAATCCTAAGTTTTTTTTTTATTTCAAAAAAATATTGGTTAATTTTTTATCAATAAAGTGCTTAAATTTTATTTTTATACTTTCTAAAGATCCCAAGTTTTATGATAAGGATTTCTAAGTTGAATACAAGATGTTCTTACACACTAGCACTAGGTCGATTCACTAGAATTTGATACATCTCCAGCTTGGAAGGAATTTCTTACACCCTACATTTATGATACAAGATGTTCTTACACCCTACATTTATGAGGCAAAATTGTAGAAAAATTTAACAAAACCCACTACCTCAAATCAACAAATTTGATTTTTAAAGATGTAATGTTACTTGAGGACAAATAACATTTAAGTTAGGGGGATTTTGATGTATGAAAAAATTGCATGAATTTCTTTATATCTTGCAGATTTTTTTTTAATGAAATTATACTTTAAAGAAAGGTATTTATATATTTTTCTTGCAGGTATAATAGAAATTAAAAGTGGAACAAAGTGGAAGAAATATGGAGCAAAAAAGAAAAAAATTTAAGAAAAAGTAGTTTGTGAAGGTTGGGGTCATGACACCAAGTACTGGGTGCCTAGGCGCCGGCCATGCCTAGAACCTGAGAGATTAGCGCTAGAGCACCAACCACTAGGGGTCAAGGCTCCAGTTCTGAAGACCAAGGTCATGGCACCAAATCAATTTGGCGCCTAGGCTCCGATCAAGTAAAACGCAACCCGAGAGATTGGCGCTTAGGTGTCATCCACTGGGTGTCAAGGCCTCAGCCCTGAAGGTCAGGCCATGAAGCCAGAATAGAGTGGCACCTATGCGCCACAACCGAGTTCTGAACAATTTTGAGACGGTTCAGAGTAGTTTTAGAGTGATTTCATGGCAGTTTTAAGAGCAATTTTAAGAGGATTTTAGGGAAAAAAAGTAAAGTTCTTAAAGAAGGGGGGAATTGAGAAAGAAAAAAGTGTGTTCTTAGGTTAGAGAGAGTTTTAGAGGGATTTTTGTCCTATTTTTGTAGGTGTCCTAGGCTTATTCTGAGGAAGTCTAGGGGTGTGAGTTGTGTTTTTTTTGTAAGTCTTATTGTATTAAGAGTTATAGGAGAAGAGAGAGTGCTTGGGTGGAGCAATCTTGAGGCAAAGTGAGGGACAGAGATATGTATATTTATGATTTAGCGTTGTAATTTTTTTAAACACATTTATATGTTGAATCTCTTTATTTCAATACGTTCTAGTGTTGTTTTATTCATGCTTTCTGAGTAAATTTACTTACTTTTCTTTATGGTGATGTAGTAGATGTGTAGGGATGTTGATAGCATGCATGAAATAATTTTTATTCTATAATTGTGCTGATTTTCTTCTGCACTTAGTTTACTTTTCAATCTAATCAGTTGATTTGTTAAAATGTGTTGTGAACCCGTAAGGACTCGGAAGAGCTACCACATGAACAACTATGAAAATCACATTGAACTATATAGTATGAATCAAAGTACATTGTAGGAGATGCAAATAAATAGAAAGATAAGCCTTATTGTGTTCAAAGTGGGACTTAAGGAATTAAGGTCACTTTATCAAAGCCTCTTTATTTGGTTAGAAGAGGATTGGATTTATGCTTCTATTTGTCACAAAACTTTACCTTATTTTGCATTTCTTCCACATCTGCACTATACTATTATCACTACAAGGAAAAGTAACCTTAGCACTTGACAAAACCAATTCACATAACACAGTTAGAAATTCTATGGGTGTAACTTTATATAAGTGTAGTAGGTTTGTTAGCAAAACCCACGTATTTCAAAATTCCAAACTAAGAACAAATTAAGTAGACTAGAATATTTTCCTACTTTGGCTTCCATTATTTCATGTGGGTTCGACACTCTGGACTCTTTAAAGCCCTATACTATTAAGACAATACGTATACTTGCGTGAGAAATATCGGTGTGTAAAAAAATATGATTTCAAATTCAATCAAATTGTTGGGGAACATATTACGTTTTCTGGCGTCATTACTATGATTTATATTATTGTGATAACAACTGATGTGGACCGGTATCACTACCTACTTTCACTCCTATAAAAGTTTAAACAAATAAATATAAAAAATTAAATGTTAAAAATAAGGGAAATTAAATAGATAACATTTGAAACATTGTTATTTACAAAACTAGTACGCTCATTCATCCATTTTTTTTTTAAATTCTCGCTCAAATATCCAAATTCATGAAAAAAATCTCAACTCATAGTTTTCATGTTTATCAAATTCCCTATAGTTTGATTATTGCACATGTAAATGCATCCTTGTAGTAGGTAAGAAAATCATATTAGTGCTAATTTTATAAATATGAATATTTCAGTTGTTATGTATGTAATTATCCTTAAAATATACATATATTAGAATTCATTAACATTAGTGAAAATCTCCCGTCAATAAAAGCAGCGCATTTTCTGTTCGGATTCCTGACGTAGCTCTATGTGCCGCGGAGGTTATTACTGAATTATTTTCAGATTATTTCTGGGTTATTTTCAATAATCCCGAAATAACTCAAAAATAAAGACTATGGATTATTTCTGAGTTATTTCGAGATTATTGAAAATAACTCAAAAATAATCTGAAAATAACTCAAGATTAAACTCCACAACACATAAAACTACGTTAGAAATCCTTGTAAAAAATTAATCCAATAAAGGCCTTTCTTTTTCTCCTTTCACCTTCCCAGCTATCGCTATCCGGCGAAAGTTCATCATTTCATTGCCAATTGGCATTTCAGCACGGGCCAATCGTAATATTTTATCCTTTCATATCGATACTAGACCGATACGGCAACCTTTCTCATTTCTGTACATTGATCGGATACTAGGCAAGGAAACGAAGACCGCCCCTTTTTGTTTAACCTTTTCTATCGAGTCCCTGCTTTTGATTTAGGTTTTCCCTGCTCAATTTTCTTATCTTTGTATGAACTCTCTGAATCTGTGAAAGTTTCTTAGTTATTTTCTTTCAAGTTCCGATTTTGAATCATAAAAAACTTTTTCTTCGATTGATTGGACTTTGTTGCGATGCTTCCTGTTTGCAGGTTCATATTTTGTTGCTGGTATTCTTGATTAGCTTCTGGTTTTCCCAATTGGATTTCCTTATCTTCTGGTAAGGTTTCTGAATCTGTGGTAATTCTCTTGCTTATTCTGCTTCAAGTTCCAATTTTGAATCATCAATTTTATTTTGTCAACACTGTTTATCTTTGGGATTTTCCGTTTTTGCAGGTTAAAATTTTGTTACTAATATTCAACGTCTGGTTTCTCTAAATTTCTTTCTCCTCTGACAAGGTCTCTGGATAAGTCATATTTTCTTGGTGCAAACTTCAATTTTGAATCATAAAACTGTTTTTTGTCCCTTTAATTCACACTTATTAGATGTCTTCAGTGCGCTTTCTTTTTGCAGGTTCATAATTTATCACTGAAATTCTACATTAGCTTCTGAAATTCTGTGAAAGATTGCTTTTTAAAGTGGTCAAGGATGACAATTGCAAGTGTTCTTCCGGAGAAGAGAAGCAAGGGAAAGGGAAAGCATGTTCTTGAGGAGAACTCTCCCTTGCTGCCAAGCTTGCTGAAAGATGATGCAGATTTTGATAAATTTAATGGTGCTTCATTTTCTGGTGCTGTATTTAATCTGTCGACTACCATTGTGGGGGCTGGAATCATGTCTCTTCCAGCCACCATGAAAGTGTTGGGTTTGGTGCCAGGGATATTCATGATTATATTTTTTGCATTCCTAACTGAGGCTTCAATAGAGTTTTTGATTAGATTCAGTCAGGTTGGGAAGTCAGTTTCTTACGCAGGTGTCATGGGTGATTCTTTTGGAAAGATTGGGAGGATGCTGCTTCAGATTTGTGTGATTGTAAATAATGTTGGTGTGATGATTGTCTATATGATTATAATTGGTATGCCATCTTATGTTGTTTATGCTTTGATTATGTACTGCAGATATGTTTTTTTTTTTATGTTTGTTGGCTTATTATTTTTTTGTATATATAATTTTGTAATCATTCTGGAGAATTAAAAGTTTACTTAGATTTATCACAGTTCATTTGGAAGTTTTGTTATTGTAACGGTTTATTTCATTGAAATTTCTTCTTTGTTGGTTTTTTCTTGTATTGTTTGAAGAGCTTACATTGCACTTGATTGTTTTCCTTAATTGGTTACTCATGGAGTTCTACAATATGAAACTTAGTTCTGTTAATGCACTAATGGTCAGATTGCTAAACAATTTTTTATTTCCTCTTAAAGGTATTTATAGCTAGAAGTGGCCTGTTTTCATTAAGGTGGAAAAGCATCATTTTAGTTATCGGCACTGCAATCTAATCCTTTTTTTGAATCTAGGATTTTGATGATTTTCCCTTGCACATGTGATATCAACCGATCTAAACTGTTATTTGGGCTTATTTTACTGTCATCAAGGTCTTTAAGCTATTATTTTCTATGTAATTCCCTTTTTTGTATTTTTATCCCATTGATGTACTTTATTTATCCTCTCTTTTATGCTGTACTTCTCTTATGAAAAAACTGTTTCACTCATCATATATTTATCTTCTCAGGTATCTTTTTCTCTACTGTTTAGCAAGCTACATGTAATGCTTTTTTTAATTTTCAAGTCCTCTCACAATTCTTCTGAATTTATGAAGTTTTAGTTCTTTTGTGGGTTGTCTGATTCAAGCTGGAATCTATACTAAGTTTATGATTTGTGTCATATGATGTATTTGATTCTTTTATTTAATGTGTGAATTGTGTTAATATTAATATTTTTTTGTTGGGCAAGGTGATGTGCTCTCTGGAACATCTTCTAGTGGACTTCATCACTCAGGTGTATTAGAAGGATGGTTTGGTGAGCATTGGTGGAATGGGCGTTTCTTTGTTCTTCTTGTGACAACTCTTGTAGTTTTCGCTCCTTTAGCAAGCTTCAAGCATGTGGGTAAGTCTTCTCCCACTATTTGCTAAGTTCAATAATTTTTCAAAGGGGATTTTATATACATACCTCTCAATTCTAATATATTTATATATCTATCACTTAAAGTTTGATATTTACACTTATAACATCTTAGTGCCATAAATCTGAGCATGAAAAAGCTGCATTTTACTTTTTAAAAAGATGGTGGTGGTGGTGATATTTTTGATGTGATGTTAAAGATTTGAGTGATATGCATGTAAATATAAATGCTTAGGTGTTAGATGTGTAAATACATAAGAATTATGTGGTATGTGTGTAAATGCCCCATATCTAAATTATGTTCCTGATTATTGACAAAAGTGATTTTCTTAATAAGTGTTGTGCACCTTTCTCTTGCAGATTCATTGAGTTACACGTCGGCCTTGTCTGTTGCTCTCGCTGTAATTTTTGTTGTAATCACTGCTGGGATTGCTGTTATCAAATTACTAAATGGAAGCATTCCAATGCCGAAATTGTTTCCTGTGATACCGGATCTCGCATCTGTTTCGAAGCTCTTCACCACAGTTCCGGTTCTCGTGACGGCTTTTATCTGCCATTATAATGGTATTCATGTCTTCTTTATAAAATTGTATTTGTAAAATTTAATCATAATAATAGTCATGATATAAAGATGCAACTATAGGATGTTGAGCTAAATTTGTTGTATGGCAATATTTTGATTTTCTGCCTATGAGTATCTCTCTTGTATTTCATACTTATGATGACTTATACACAGTTCATAGCATTGACAATGAACTTGAAGACTCCTCCCAGATAAAGCCTATTGTGAGGACATCACTAGCACTCTGCTCTACTGTTTACATAGCCACGAGCTTCTTCGGTTATCTTCTCTTCGGCGAATCGACTCTTCATGATGTGCTTGCCAACTTCGACGAAAACCTCGGCATACCTTACAGTGCTGTTTTGAATGATGTTGTTCGTGTCAGCTACGCTGTACATCTCATGCTTGTTTTCCCTATGATATTTCATGCTTTGAGGCTCAACTTGGATGGTCTCCTCTTTCCCAATGCGAGGCCTTTATCTACTGATAATTGTAGGTTCACTGTGACTTCAGTAACACTTCTTTCGCTCGTGTTTTTAGCCGCAAACTTTGTTCCGAGCATCTGGGATGCCTTCCAATTCACCGGCGCCACCGCCGCAGTTTGCATCGGGTTCATCTTTCCTGCTGCCATCACACTTAAGTGAGTTTTAATTGCTTTTTCTTCTGCATTTATGAGCAATAGAAAGGAAGATTTACATAAATATCACTCAATTCCTATGTATTTAAATATCTAACAGCTAAATTTCACTTTGTATGTATATGCCACTTTACCAGTACATGAAAAGGTGTATTTCTCTTTTGAAAAGTTAAAATGGTGGTATTTTTTACGTAATATGATAGATTTAGGTGGTATAAATCTAATAAGTAAAGCCTAGGTGTTAGATATCTAAATACATAGGAATTGGGTAGTATGTATGTAAATGGCAGGCCATAGAAAATGGTCGCCAGATCTATCAAGCATTAACTTTAATGTTGTTAAATTAATTCTATAAATTATTATAATTATTATTATTTATTGTGGTCTTTAAATTTATTTATTTATTTTATTTTATTTTATTTTTCATTTTCAGGGATCCCCATGGTATTGCGACTTTGCAGGACAAACTTCTATCTGTTCTAATGATTGTGCTTGCTGTGCTATCAAACGGAGTAGCTATTTATAGTGATGCCTCCTCTCTCTTCAATGCTACCAAGGCTTAAGATCAACATTGAGCTATTTGGTTCTCCTCTGGTTGAAAAAAAAGGCATTCATTATGGGAATTATGAGGAACAAAGAGGAGTCCAGTGTTAGGCTTCCTTTGTTCAATGTTCTGTCCAATAATAATAATAAACTATTAAGCCTCAATATGTTAGTTGAGATATTTTGTATGGGTTATTTTATGTTTTAATATAGAAGGATTCAATTGTTTATGTAGATAGTTAATCAGTGTTCTGTTCTGGTATGAATAATGTTGAGAAGCTGAAGAATGTTGTAATGTATTTTTAGTTACAAGTTGTCTCTGTGTTTGTTTGCTGATTTTACTATAAGGGATGCTTGAGAAAGGATTACTAAGAGATTTATTTTGGATGCTCATAATATGGCTTCTAAAGATGCCTTGAGAAGGCTAATATTGATCATAATAGCAACAAGAAGAGAAATGTATTTGTACTAAATGAACAATATTGTATGGAATAGATTTATCTTATATTGGTTAGTGAGGATTGACAAAAGTACTAAGAAGTGGCTTCTTCCAAGGGCCTCATTATGAAAGAAGGGGCCATCACAAAATATTTGAGCTTAATTCTATTTGTTGCACAAAAGCATTATATAGTTTTTTTTGTACATTCAGCTTTAAGTTATTTTAAATTTGAAAATATCAGAGTAAATAGTTTATACTAATTACTAATTAACTTATTATTAATTATAAGTTAGTTTAGATGAGCATGAACGAAAACTAAGCTCTTCAAAAGGATTCAATAAAAAAAGAAAGAACAATTACAGGAAAGTTTGTTCATATGTTATTGTTTGTACAAAATTCAATTTCTTTGTTAATTTGAAATAAGCAACAACACGCACACACACACAAGTTGCAACTGGCTCTATAGCAAAAAAGGTCGATCGCACAATGGTCATTATGACCAATTGAGTGGCAGATGGGAAGGTCACAAGTGCCTACCCTCTTGTATTTTGTGTATATGTGATGTAAGCCTATTTTCACCTCCCAAAAGAGCCCTTAAGAGAGGTGGGCAGCCCAGGACCTAAATACTGTTTTTCGGCCCTACATCTAGCCGATGTGTGACTATTTGTCCGTGACATTCTCCTCCACCCAATCACGTGACGCCCTCGTCACGGACCGGCTCCACCGAGGATCCCACTGGACCATGGAGAGTCCACACACCTGACAGACAGTAATCTGCTCTTATACCACTTGTCACCTCCCAAAAGAGCCCTTAAGAGAAATGGGCGGCCTAGGACTTAAATACTGCTTTTCGGCCCTACACCTAGCCGATGTGTGACTATTTGTCCGTGACACTATGTTGCGGTAGCGGGAAAGATATTTGGTGCCTTCACATAGATGTCATATAATTCTTCTATATTTATACAATAGCACTTATATTTTCATATGAGTAATATAGATGTCAACATTAAAAACCATCGTATGTTTACAGCCTGTGATAAGCGCACATGCCTTTGAATCCTGGCTTAAAATATTTCTCAGTGCCCCAATCCTAGCAATGATATCGCAAGTCAATCAAATATTGAAAGAATGAAGAAGTAAAAATACTATTGCCCACAAAAGGCAATTTAAGGAAAGGTTTTTATGTTATAGATTAGAGAATTTAGAGGCTATGTTTCCAAATCTACCATTCAAAGTTCTCTAGCTTCAACAACTCTATTTATTCAAAACAATGTCCCATATTTCAACATAAGTCAATTTTTTTTCAACAAACACTCAATACTCTTATAGCTATTTTGAGATTTGTGAACAATATGGATTTTATTATTTAAATCAATTGTGTAAATGAATCAATTAGATATAAACAAATTATAATGTTTGATTATAGTTCATTAGTTTTTTTATTCTAAATGTTTATTATATTTAACATTTTTACGTCTATTACCGATTCATTATTTGATTTGCTTAAGAACATAAACATGCCATATAGATGCATCAATCAAAAGATAAGATTTTTATTAGTTTGAATAAAATAGTAAAATAAGAAAGCTATGATTACTTTTTGCAATTGTTATACCATTTGATATATATACTAATGAGCTTTTATCAGGTCAAATGTAAGAAAATCACTATTTTTAATTATGTTTGCTCATAAGATAATAGAGCCTAAATATCATGTTCATATTTGACTTGTTAATTAATTAATGAGAAAAATACAAGTTATTTAGCTAACTGAATTTGAATTGTTCATGACATTAAACTTTATTAACATTGTTAATTCCAATAATTTTCATGCATAAATATCGCAAATTGAAATAATATTTATATTAGTTTAGTACAACATATTTTTTTCATCATTTTTGTGCATAATATTATCAAACTCAGCTCAGGTGATATTTTACTTTCAAAATAAATTTGCACAAAAAAAGATTTTCTTATTTCAAGTGACCTTTGTTTATGTGAATCAATCAAACATACTGTAAGAAAATGTCAAATGATATTGTTCTAATTTATTCATATAAATGATTACCAATAGAAGTTTTAATATATCAATAAGATTATAACTGATTCAATTTTCGCTCATCCCAACCTCTCTTTCAAGGAAAGAAAGAGAGCTTTACATGAAGTTTAAGACATAACTCAACGATTTCACCTTTATTTTACAAAGACTTTAAGATATTGTGTTCAAGATTTCTCATAGGCACAAGTCTCTATAGTTAATTATCATTCTCAAAAATAAGAGAGCAATTTCAGTTAAGCTTAGTCATAGGTTGTTGATCCCTCAACATATGGTAGCAACAAACTTAAATTTTAGATTATAAAATTTTCACCATAAGCTTAGAGGGGCTGATTAGATGAATGATGATGAACTCAATCAAGATCCAATGGTTTCATTGACTCGGGTTTTCATGGACTGTGGTTTACTTAGTTAAAGAAGATAGTGTCATGATCCTACTTGATATAACATATATAAAAAAAATAGGTCACAACAAGTTGAGTGCTTAACAAATATTTTTCCAAAAAACTATTTGAAAGGAAATTTTCTTATCATCTAAATTTTCATCAAATAAAGTCACTAGTATCATTAATTTTAGTATAAAAAAAATTAAGATTCATCATTGCACATATATACATTTTGAAGTGTTCATTAACAAAACATTTATTTTTTTATCAATATATANTAAATTGAAATAATATTTATATTAGTTTAGTACAACATATTTTTTTCATCATTTTTTGTGCATAATATTATCAAACTCAGCTCAAGTGATATTTTACTTTCAAAATAAATTTGCACGAAAAAAGATTTTCTTATTTCAAGTGACCTTTGTTTATGTGAATCAATCAAACATACTGTAAGAAAATGTCAAATGATATTGTTCTAATTTGTCTATATAAATGATTACCAATAGAAGTTTTAATATATCAATAAGATTAGTACTGATTCAATTTTCGCTCATCCCAACCTCTCTTTCAATGAAAGAAAGAGAGCTTTACATCAAGTTTAAGACACAACTCAACGATTTCACCTTTATTTTACAAAGACTTTAAGATATTGTGCTCAAGATTTCTCATAAGCACAAGTCTCTATAGTTAATTATCATTCTCAAAAATAAGAGAGCAATTTCAGCTAAGCTTAGTCATAGGTTGTTGATCCCTCAACATATGGTAGTAACATACTTAAATTTTGGATTATAAAATTTTCACCATAAGCTTAGAGGGGCTGATTAGATGAATGATGATGAACTCAATCAAGATCCAATGGTTTCATTGACTCGGGTTTTCATGGATTGTGGTTTACTTAGTTAAAGAAGGTAGTGTCATGACCCTACTTGATATAACATATATACAAAAAATAGGTCACAACAAGTTGAGTGCTTAACAAATATTTTTTCCAAAAACTATTTGAAAGGAAATTTTCTTATCATCTAAATTTTCATCAAATAGAGTCACTAGAATCATTAATTTTAGTATAAAAAAAAATTGAGATTCGTCATTGCACATATATACATTTTGAAGTGTTCATTAACAAAACATTTATTTTTTTTTATCAATATATAAAATATTTATACATCTGAGAGCATGTGGCTGATTCCTAAATATGTTGTACTTATTACAATCTCACTTAATAATAATATCATCCTCAATANTCTAAGAGCATGTGGCTGATTCCTAAATATGTTGTACTTATTACAATCTCACTTAATAATAATATCATCCTCAATATTCAAGTGCTTACATATTAGCCAATAAACAACTCCAGATATAATTATCTCATCTAGGACTCTTTCTCCCATGTTTGTTCTCTTTCTATTTTATATTTCTATTAGAATTTTATTATTAGAATTTCTTAATTGTTTCAATTCATAAGGTAATTTACTATCATCTTCTTCTCTATAAGTAAAGCCTGACCGTAATTTCACTTTAGCAACTAATACTCTATTATATGCATCTGTTACTCATTTCTTAATGAAAAAATATGAAATACAAAATGAATATCAAACAAATGATTGGGCAACAACAATTTATAAGCTGATTTTTTTATCAATCTATCACTTCATAAGGACCAACATATATAAAACTGAGTTTCTCTTCTATGTCAATTTTGTACACTACTTTCAAAGTGCTAATATTTATAAACAAAAAATCACTAATATTCAAATTCTACTATATAATATTATGGATTATTATATTTATTTTAGTTTTCTTGTGTTGNCATATGAAATACAAAATGAATATCAGACAAATGATTGGGAAACAACAATTTATAAGCTGATTTTTTTATCAATCTATCACTTCATAAGGACCAATATATATAGAATTAAGGTTCTCTTTTATGCCAATTTTATACATTACTTTCAAAGTGCTAATATTTATAAACACAAAATCACTAATATTCAAATTCTACTATATAATATTATGGATTATTATATTTATTTTAGTTTTCTTGTGTTGCATTCAATTTATCACTGATAAGTTTTACTCCTTTAGTGGTATCATCAATTAATTTTGGACCCAAACGTTTTATTCTCCTACATCTATCTATGTTAAAAGCATTCCACTATTTTTACCATATAAAACTGAATAAGGTGTCATCACGTTACTAAAATGAAAGTTGTAATTATATGTGAATACAATTAAAATAATATGACTCTCTCATTTTTCACCAAAATTTACATAACATAATCTAAAAAAATTCTCTAATGTTTGTATAGTTCTCTCAAACTTTCCATTTATATATTTGTGAAATGTTTCAATATGATACCCAAATCTTCTTGTAATCCTTTACATAACTTAAAACTAAGAATTTCAACCTGATTAGATACAATTATTTTGAGTGTATTATTTAGTATGAATATCTCTTTCNTATTCCAATTTTTTTACCATATAAAACTGAATAAGGCGTCATCACGTTACTAAAATGAAATTTGTAATTATATGTGAATACAATTAAAATAATATGACTCTCTCAATTTTCACCAAAATTTACATAACATAATCTAAAAAAATTCTCTAATGATTGTATGGTTCTCTCAAACTTTCCATTTATATGTTGGTGAAATGTTTCAATATGATACTCAAAATCTTCTTGTAATCCTTTACATAACTTAAAACTAAGAATTTCAACCTGATTAGATTCAATTATTTTGAGTGTATTATTTAGTATGAATATCTCTTTTACATATATTTGAGAAACGTTATCTAATAAATTAAATAGACATGAAGCATAATGTTGTTAACAAATCAATAATAACCCTGCACTGCATCATAACCTTGTTTTTATCTAAGATGACCCATCACAAAATCTAAGAAAATTACTTTCCCACTTTCTTTCTGAATATGCANTACATATATTTGAGAAACATTATCTAGTAAATTAAACAGACATAAAGCATAATGTTGTTAACAAATCAATAATAACCCTACACTACATCATAAACTTGTTTTTATCTAAGATGACCCATCACAAAATCTAAGAAAATTACTTTCCCACTTTCTTTCTAAATATGCAAGGGTTGTAGTAAACCACTGTGCCTTTGAAGCTCTATTTTTATCATCTAACATTTTTCATACTTTGGCACACTCTATGATTTGTTGATATCTACCACATGATTAATGGTAAGTGTAGTATAAGGTTTGATTCCAAGTGTCGATCCTACGAAGAACTTTATTAATTTTTATATTAGATTATATACTAGCTTATTGAACTTTTAGTTTTATCAAACTATTGCAAAATCCAAAAATAACGTGAAAGTTCTTAAGGAAAAATTGATTTTGTTTGGTTTTTAGATTTTATAAAAATTTTCTTTGAATTAGTAAGTCACTTAAGATTCAAATGATCAAAAGTGTTCCGAATGAGGTTGAGAATCAAGGACTAAGCAACTCCTTAATCTTTGTTGAGATTTAAGGATTATTGGTATCTCATATTATGCTTTAGTTGCCTAAAACTTGCAAGAAATTCTAGAAATATGTTTGTATCTATTGATTGCAATTTCTTAAAAGCAATATGTCTATTTTACTAAAGAATTGAGCATTAATTTAATCATTCCACTAGTNTTAATTTTTATATTAGATTATATACTAGCTTATTGAACTTTTAGTTTTATCAAACTATTGCAAAATCCAAAGATAACATAAAAGTTTTTAAGGAAAAAATTGATTTTGTTTGGTTTTTGGATTTTATAAAAATTTTCTTTGAATTAGTTAGTCACTTAAGATTCAAATGATTAAAAGTGTTCAGAATGAGGTTGATAATCAAGGACTAAGCAACTCCTTAATCTTTGTTGATATTTAAGGATTATTGTTATCTCATATTATGCTTTAATTGCCTAAAACTTGCAAAAAATTCTAGAAATATGTTTTCATCTATCGATTGCAATTTCTTAAAAGCAATATGTCTATTTTACTAAAGAATTGAGCATTAATTTAATCATTCCACTAGTTTTCTATTACAAAATCTTGACCACAGTAAAAATTAACTTATAATTGGTCAAATTGTAAGAAAATAAAGTTCAAATGTTAGCACATCAACTTAAAATCTATTAAAATTTTGAGAACACAAACTCAGATTTATTGAAAATCACAAGCAAATAACTAACTCAAAGATATTTGAGCTTATTTACACAACATCCTTACAAACACGAATTATAGAACAACAAAACATAAACAAAATATAAGGAAGTTTTAAGAGAAACACCCGAAGTTTCCCTTTATTTTATTTTTGCCAATTATATTCTCTCTCCTTTGATAATTTCTTTCCAATTGTTCTCCTTATTCTCACATTTGCCCACTAAGCCATCACTAAGACACACTTCACACTTATACACCCACTCCTCCTTTGTATATAGTCCCTTATACATTGTGCAATCCCCTATCTATCCACATTAAGAGAGAGGTTCTTCTTCTATGACGGCTAGTGCATGACTTGCATGAGTGCATCTCCAGGCTCAAATTACATAGATCAACATCATCGTTAGTATTCTTATATGGTTGAGTTTAACTCTTAACACTTTTCAACTTGTTTTTACACCACCAAATGAATAAAAGACTATAGGCTACATTATTTCCTATAGATCTTGCTTTCCAACATTATGTTACATCGTACATCCTACGGTGGAAGGCGATGATGAGTGACCATTTTGTTGTCCTATATTTTCCTTTATTTTATTTTTTATGTATTTTATTTTATGTTTCATGTATATTCCTTATTTCTACAAATTAGTGTACTTATTTTTTAATTTTCTATTATTATGTTATTTTATTTATTGTAGTTAATGGAAAGTAAGTTTGGAGGAGTATTTATTTGTTTTATGAGTACCTTTATGGAGTATTTTGTTATATTTTGTATTTTAATTTTTCTTAAAATGCAATCTTATAACTTAGTATTATGTCAAACTTAGAATTATTACTTAAAAACTTTTATTAGCTCAAATAATCATTGAAATTTTAAAGACTCGAAACAATAATTTAAATTTTTTCTATGATTCATAAAAAAATAATTTAATAGATAAATAACTAAATAAAAATAAATTTATTAATAAATAATTTATGTGATTTGATGGATCCTTCAAATCCAATTTTCTCATAAAACACCAAGAACTTTATTAGGTTGAGTTTAATTCATTTGAAAAATATATAATTTAAGGAAAAAAAAGACAGTTCAAGTGATATAGAAAAAAAAATTTTATAAACTGAACTTTAATGTAGATGATGAAACATGTGTTAATAATGATATATTCTTTTGAACAAGATCACTAGATGAGACCTTAAATTAAAAATGGAAAACACTTAACCAATAAAGTTAATCCTCTAAAGTTTAAAAATTTAAGAAAAAAATTACATTAAAAAATCAAGCAAGAAAGAGAAAAGAACTCAAAATCAAGCAAGAAAGAGAAAATAACTCAGCGCAAATATCCTCGAGAATCTCCTAAATAAATCAAGCAGCAAATGCAGGAGTTCTATCAGAAACAAATGAAAGCAGAAGATATGTCAGTCTCCAATAATGGGTCGGACGAAGAAAATTGGGAATGAATGATGACCCACTTCGCCTCAAATTAACAGTATAAAATTGAAAGCTGCTTAAAGTCTATCCCCAATAGACTCACTTCCGATAAACATTATGACCAGTAATTCTGGTGTTTGAAATAGTATCGGTTGTTGGAATAGTGATTGCAATAATATTAGTTGGTATAATAGTATTTATAATTATTTTCTGACTTTATGTCACGTCAAATGGATGTGTTATCATTTATTAAGTTATAATGCATAAGTTTAAAGTCCGCCCTCAACTATAAATAAAGGTTTTGTATTCGGTTAGTGTGTAAGTTTTTAGAGTTTATCATTGTAAAATAAAAGTATTCACTTCTCTCTTTCTCTCTCTCTCTCTTCTTACGTTTAATTCATTACCGTGTAATTTGTTGACCAATCATGATTCAATAAATATGATATTCAAGATATGAGTACTATGTATGTAAATATGAAAGTATGGGTGTTAAATATGTAGATACATTTGTTTGTATGTAAATGCACCAAATAAAACTGAAATATCTTGGCCCAATGATTGTTAAATTTTTAAGCTTGTTTGGATCAAGTTAAATTAAAATATAACTAAAATGTCTTGGCCCAATGATTTCAGTATTATTGTACTCCAAAAATTCTGATTTTGTAAAGAAAATATGAGCGCACAAATTCGTGGTTCAAGTGAGCACCGTACAAAATTAAAATGGTTTCCAACTCCAAAAAAAACATTTCATGGATGGGTGATTCGGTCATTTCATACAACTGCTCCTGCTCTTATTGGAACATTCGTACGGATAAAAGCAGTGGAGGATATGGCTTGCTCTTCTCGTATAAATATGTACGCAATACTTATTTGGACTTATTTTTCAGATATTTTTATTAAGCCATCTGACAAATATTATTGTACAGTAGTGCTGTGTGAGTAGCCTTTCTATGATCTGAGCAAGCCCAAATGTCTTCATCTCTCTCTACAGGGATTGAGATTAAAAAATCCGCTCCTTTTCGTCGTTTTCCCTTACAAGAAATCGAAATCCACCTAAAGTTCTCATCTTTCATTGCCATCAGCACGAGCCTATCCAAATGCGTGTCCTGCATTTCTCCGCAGTTCCGTGTTCATTCTGAGAAAGACTTCAACATACGGAAACGCTTATATACATTCGTCGATCAAAGACCGCTTCTCTTTATTTTTCTTTTTTTTCCTTGGTTTTTGTTTCCCGTTTAGGTTTTCCCAAAATTTCTTTATCTTCTGCCGAGGTCTCTGAATCTGTGAAAGTTTCTTGTTTTTTGCTGCTTTAAGTTTCAATTTTGAATCATCAAAATTGTTTTTTGTTTCTTTTTTTCTGCACTGATTGGATGTTGCTGTGTTGCGTCATGCTTTCAGGTTCAGATATACTTATTGGTATCCAACTTTATGTATTCAGGTTTTCCCTTCTCAAATCCTTAGTCTTTTTGGTAAGGCTGTGATGCTGTGATAATTTATTATATATCCTGCTTCAAGTTTCAATTTTGAATCGTAAAACACTGTTTTCCACTGTGTTGTTGGGATGCTTCTTGTTTGCAGGTGCATGCTTCTTGTTTGGTAGCATCTAGTTTTCCCTCCTGAATTTATTGATATTCTGCCAAGGTATCCGAAGCTGTGATAGTTTATTGTTTATACCGCTTCAAATTCTCATTTTGAATCATAAAAAAAAAAAATTTAAATGATTATGTGTTGTTGGTATGCTTCATGATTGCAGGTTCATCTTCTGTTACTGGTATTACATACTAGTGCCTGAATTTTATTGAAAGATTGCTTTTTGAAACAGTTAATAATGACAATTGCAAGCGTATTTTCGGACGTGAGGAGCAAGGGAAAGGGCAAGGACGTTGTTGAAGAGAACTCGCCCTTGCTGCCAAGCTTGAAGAATGAGAATGGAGAGTTTAATGAATTTAATGGCGCTTCATTTCCCGGTGCTGTGTTCAATCTCTCAACCACGATTGTGGGAGCTGGAATCATGTCTCTTCCAGCCACCATGAAAGTGTTGGGTTTGGTGCCGGGAATAGTTATGATTGTGTTTTTTGCATTCCTAGCTGAGGCTTCAATAGAGTTGTTGATCAGGTTTAGTAGAGTTGGGAAGTCAGTTTCTTATGGCGGGGTTATGGGTGATTCTTTTGGAAAGTTTGGGAGGATGCTGCTTCAGATTTGTGTGGTTGTAAATAATGTTGGAGTGATGATTGTCTATATGATTATAATTGGTATGGAACCTTATTTTGGCTGCTTTACTTTGATTGTGCACCTAAAATATGACTATTTATGATTGCTTGGGCTTTTCTATTCATGAGAAGTACTCAATCATCTTGAAGAATTGCAAGCTAGAAATAGATTTATAGCCGAGCTCTTCGAACTTTTGTGATTCAAACAAATGATTTCATTAAATTTCCTCCTTGTTGGCTTTTTTATGAATTTCTTGTGAAGCTATCACATCTCAAAAAACTTCTTTGCACCTTTATATTGTAGATAAGCTGGCTTTGGATATGTACAACAAAGGATAAAAAATATATTGTTGGACGAGTTATAAAATTATTTTCCAAGTACTATGAAGGAAATGTGTTCGACCCGAAGCTTACATTGAAACTTGTTCTCCAAATCATTTTGTAAAGAATAGCTTCAGTTGAGTTCAACATAAATGAAAGAAAAATGATTATTCTTTGTGCTGACCTTAAATTTTTGGAATAAGGCTCATGGTGATTGTAAACTTCTTTGCTTAAGGTGATTACTTAGATGAGTTAAATTTTTGTCAATTATACTTAGTTCTGCAAATATGACTGCACTGGTCCAAATTTAACTGTTTAAACAAACCATTTCTAATCTTAAATTTATTCATAGCTAGAAGAAGTTACTGGCCATCCGTCACTTAATATTTGATAATAGATTTTTATCCAGATTTATTATTTGTGCTGATTCTACCAACCTAATAATGCTCAAAAGATTTTCTACCACGTTATTTCATAATAACACCCTTTTAGCATTTTTCTTATAATTAATGACATTAATTTATCATTTTTTATTTTAATACAATACTAATGATAAAAATCCTGATTCCATTGTTTTTCCCTTTTCTCCAATAAGTTTACTTCTATCATTCAGCAAGGGACATGTGCTTATTTTTTGATTGATATATCCTGTCATTGTCTTGCTAGCATTCTTATCTTCCTCAAATTCCACTACTTTTATCACATTATTGTGCATGTATGTATTGTACACATTGTTTTAACAATTCTANGCCGTGCTCTTCAAATTTTTGTGATTCAAACAAATGATTTCATTGAATTTCCTCCTTGTTGGCTACTTTATGAATTGCTTGTGAAGCTATCAAATCTCAAAAAACTTCTTTGCACCTTTATATTGTAGATAAGCTGGCTTTGGCTATGTACAACAAAGCATAAAAAATATGTTGTTGGACGAATTATAAAATTATTTTCCAAGTACTATGAAGGAAATGTGTTCAAACCGAAGCTTACATTGAAAGTTGTTCTCCAAATCATTTTGTAAAGAATAGTTTCAGTTGAGTTCAACATAAATGAAAGAAAAATGATTATTCTTTGTGCTGACCTTAAATTTTTGGAATAAGGCTCGTGGTGATTGTAAACTTGTTTGCTTAAGGTGATTAGTTAGATGAGTTAAATTTTCTTCAATTGTACTTAGTTCTGCAAATATGACTGCACTGGTCCAAATTTAACCGTTTAAACAAACCATTGCTAATCTTAAATTTATTCATAGCTAGAAGAAGTAACTGGACATCCGTCACTTAATATTTGATAATAGATTTTTATCCAGATGATTTGTGCTGATTCCAACCTAATAATGCTCAAAAGATTTTCTACCACGTTATTTCATGATAACACCCTTTTAGCATTTTTCTTATNAACCCACTCCTCCTTTTTATATATTCCCTTATACATTGTGCAGTCCCCTATCTATCCACATTAAGAGATAGAGCTTCTTCTTCTATGACGGCCTAGTGCATGACTTGCATGAGTGCATCTCCAAGCTCAAGAGTTGATAGGAAGAGATGGGGAGCCAATTTGATCATTACATAGATCAACATCATCGGTAGTATTCTTATATGGTTGAGTTTAACTCTTAAAACTTTTCAGCTTGTTTTCCACCAAATGAATAAAGGACTATAGGCTACATTATTTCCTATAGATCTTGATTTCCAACATTATGTTACATCGTACATCCCACGGTGGAAGGCGATGATGAGTGACCATTTTGTTGTCCTATTTTTTTTCCTTTATTTTATTTTTTATGTATTTTATTTTATGTTTCATATATATTCCTTATTTCTACAAATTAGTGTACTTATTTTTTTATTTTTCTATTATTATGTTATTTTATTTATTGTAGTTAATGAAAGGTAAGTTTGGAGGAGCATTTNAGCGATGTGAGTGACCATTTTGTTGTCCTATTTTTTTCCTTTATTTTATTTTTTATGTATTTCATTTTATGTTTCATATATATTCCTTATTTCTACAAATTAGTGTACTTATTTTTTTTATTTTTCTATTATTATGTTATTTTATTTATTGTAGTTAATGAAAGGTAAGTTTGGAGGAGCATTTATTTGTTTTATGAGCACCTTTATAGAGTATTTTGTTATATTTTGTATTTTAATTTCTCTTAAAATGCAGTCTTATAACTTAGTATTTTGCCAAACTTAGAATTATTACTTAAAAACTTTGATTAGCTAAAATAATCATTGAAATTTTAAAGACTCAAAANTATTTATTTGTTTTATGAGCACCTTTAGGGAGTATTTTGTTATATTTTGTATTTTAATTTCTCTTAAAATGCAATCTTATAACTTAGTATTATGCCAAACTTAGAATTATTACTTAAAAACTTTGATTAGCTAAAATAATCATTGAAATTTTAAAGACTCAAAACAATAATTTAATTTTTTTTTTCTATGATTCATAAAAAAATAATTTAATAGATAAATAACTAAATAAAACTAAATTTATTAATAAATAATTTATTTGATTTGATGGATCCTTCAAATCTAATTTTCTCATAAAACACCAAGAACTTTATTAGGTTGAGTTTAATTCATTGGAAAAATATATAATTTAAGAAAAAAAAACAGTTCAGGTGATATAGAAAAAAGTATTATTATAAACTGAACTTTAATGTAGATAATGAAACATGTGTTAATAATGATATATTCTTTTTAGCAAGATCACTAGATGAGATCTTAAGTTAAAAATGGAAAACACTTAACCAATAAAGTTAATCCTCTAAAGTTCAAAAATTTAAGAAAAAAATTACATTAAAAAAATCAAGCAAGAAAGAGAAAAGAACTCAAAATCAAGCAAGAAAGAGAAAAGAACTCAGTGCAAATATACTCGAGAATCTCTTGAACAAATCAAGCAGCAAATGCAGGAGTTCTATCAGAAACAAATCAAAGCAGACGGTATGTTAGTCTCCAATAATGGGTCGGACAAAGAAAATTGGGAATGAATGATCACTCACTTCGCCTCAAATTAACAGTATAAAATTGAAAGCTGCTTAAAGTGTACCCCCAATAGAGTCACTTCCGATAAACATCATGACCAATAATTCTAGTGTTTGAAATAGTATCAGTTGTTGGAATAATGATTGTAATAATATTGGTTGGTATAATAGTATTTATAATTATTTTTTGACTTTATGTCACATCAAATGAATGTGTTATCTTTTATCAAGTTGTAATGCATAAGTTTAAAGTCCGCTTTCAACTGTAAATAAGGATTTTGTATTCTATTAGTGTGCAAGTTTTTAGAGTCTTATCATTGTAAAATAAAAGTGTTCATTTCTCTCTTTTTCTCTCTCTCATCTTACGTTTAATTCATTGGCTTGTAATTTGTGGACCAATCATGATTCAATAAATATGATATTCAAGCTATGAGTATTATGTATGTAAATATGAAAGTATGGGTGTTAAATATGTAGATACATATGTTTGTATGTAAATGCATCAAATAAAGCTGATGCAAATGGTATGTGTTAAATTTTTAAGCTTGTTTGGATCAAGTTAAACTAAAATACAACTAAAATATCTTGGCCCAGTGATTTCAGTATTATTGTACTCCAAAAATTCTGATTTTGTAAAGAAAATATGAGCGCACAAATTTGTGGTTCNGAACAAAATATAAGGAAGTTTTAAGAGAAACACCAAATGTTTCCCTTTATTATATTTTTGCCAATGATATTCTCTCTCCTCTGATAATTCCTTTCCAATTGTTCTCCTTATTCTCACATTTGCCCACTAAGCCATCACTAAGACACACTTCACACTTATACACCCACTCCTCCTTTGTATATATTCCCTAGAGCATGACTTGCATGAGTGCATCTCCAAGCTCAAGAGTTGATAGCAAGAGATGGGGAGCCAATTTGATCATTACATAGATCAACATCATCGACAGTATTCTTATATGGTTGAGTTTAACTCTTAAAACTTTTCAGCTTGTTTTAACACCACCAAATGAATAAAGGACTATAGGCTACATTATTTCCTATAGATCTTGCTTTCCAACATTATGTTACATCGTACATCCTACGGTGGANGTTGAGTGTAATATTTTGTTTGGTTAAATTTTAATACTTGGCACCACTGTCATTGTTTTAAAATGTTTTATTAATGCTAATAAAGAGAGTTATGCTCCTTTTTGTTGCAGATTCTTTGAGCTACACGTCTGCCTTGTCTGTTGCTCTTGCTGTAGTTTTTGTTGTGATTACAGCTGGGATTGCTATTGTAAAGTTGCTGAATGGAAGCATACCAATGCCAAAATTGTTTCCTGTGATACCGAATCTCGCATCTGTCTGGAACCTCTTCACCGCAGTTCCAGTTCTCGTAACAGCTTTTATCTGCCATTTTAATGGTATGCTTTATGTTGTGAACTTGGCAAAGAGAAATAATTTTGAGCTAAATTATGTTAATGAAAATTAGTTAGTCTTGCATCATTATGCATTGCTTGAGCCAGTACTTAAATCCCTTTGAGGAAGAGGAATGAGTGAGTTGGTGTGTCATGAAAGTGTTTGAGGATTTTATTACAGTGAATAAGTAGAGATCACCTGTTAAATGAGCTGATATACTTCATCAAATTAATTGGTATCTGTTCAAATTTAAAGAAAACGTGATTGTATACAAATTATACGGTGTATATAGGGCTGTCAAAAATGTTTGTCATTGGCAAACAACTAGTGTTTGGCTTGTTAGGTTTCTCGTATTTGATTTGTTCGTTAAGCTAACAAGCCAGACACGAACAATTTTTTTGAGCTTATTTTGGCTCAAAATAATTAAATAAATNCGCAAACAGCTAGTGTTTGGCTTGTTAGGTTTCTCATATTTGATTCGTTCGTTAAGCTAACAAGCCAGACACGAACAATTTTTTTGAGCTTATTTTGGCTCAAAATAATTAAATAAATNTAAAGAGAAATAATTTTGAGCTAAATTATGTTCATGAAAATTAGTTAGTCTTGCATCATTATGCATTGCTTGAGCCAGTACTTAAATCCCGTGGAAGAGGAATGAGTGAGTTGGTGTGTAATGAAAGTGTTTGAGGATTTTATTACAGTAAATAAGTAGAGATCACCTGTTAAATGAGCTGATATATTTCATCAAATTAATTCGTATCTGTTCAAATTTAAAGAAAACGTGATTGTATACAAATTATACGGTGTATATAGGGCTGTCAAAAATGTTTGTCATTCGCAAACAGCTAGTGTTTGGCTTGTTAGGTTTCTCATATTTGATTCGTTCGTTAAGCTAACAAGCCAGACACGAACAATTTTTTTGAGCTTATTTTGGCTCAAAATAATTAAATAAATTATGATTATGATTATTATTATTATTATTATAAATTTTTATGCTGTGTTTATTTAAAAAAAGTCAGTTTTTATTATTGTTAAATAATTTGAGCAAATTTTGAGCCAAACACAATTTGAAACAAACAAATGAATTTGAATCGAGTTGAACATGAATATTTTATTCACTAGCCATTTCGAACACGAGCCTATTTTGAGCCAAAAAAATTTCGAACGAGCAGAACACGAACCTAACATTGGGCTCGCTCAAGCTCAGCTCGTCTGCACCCACAGGTGTTTATTCAGTAATTTTTCTTTTCATTATTTTCTTTTCTCCTTACTTTCTTCATTTTCTTTAACATTCTCCTTATCTCATGCTTGATTTGGAGCTGTGAACGTACAATGACTCTCTGAAAATTAACGGTACAATGCAGTTCACAGCATAGACAATGAACTCGAAGACTCCTCCCAGATAAAACCAGTTGTGAGGACATCACTAGCACTCTGCTCTACTGTTTACATAGCCACAAGCTTCTTCGGTTACCTTCTCTTTGGCGAATCAACCCTTCATGACGTGCTCGCCAATTTCGACGAAAACCTCGGCATACCATACAGCGCTGTTCTTAATGATGTTGTTCGCGTCAGCTATGCTGTACACCTTATGCTTGTATTCCCCATGATATTCCATGCTTTGAGGCTCAACTTGGATGGTCTTCTCTTTCCCAATGCAAGGCCTTTATCTACTGATAGTTTCAGGTTCACAGTGATTTCTGTTACGCTTCTTTCGCTCGTGTTCTTAGCTGCAAACTTTGTTCCGAGCATCTGGGATGCCTTCCAATTCACCGGCGCCACTGCTGCGGTTTGCATTGGATTCATCTTTCCTGCTGCGATGACGATTAGGTGAGTCATAATTGCACATTTTTAACCATCTGAAATTTATTTTGCTTATCATATTAGTTGAGAGTTAGAGCTTTCATGAATTTAGTTGAATTTAGTGTTAGATTAAGGTTTGTTTGATAGCNTAGTTAGAGCTTTCATGAATTTAGCTGAATTTAGTGTTAGATTAAGGTTTGTTTGATAGCACCATATTAATAAGATTTATCGTTTGGATTTTGGATTTAGTAAATCCAACTAAACTTTAAAAAACACAAGTTCTATGTATTTATGAAATTTCAAATTTAGGATCCGAATTTTGCCTTCAATTGATGTTAAGTCCGGATTTGATAAATCCAACAAGGAGGTGGATTTAATAAATTCAGATTTATTAAATCTTACTAACCTTAAATCCTTCCTATAGCCAAACAAACCCTAAGATTCATTTATGAAAGGCAGTGTTTGATTCAATATCATCAAGCATGCTATGTTGTTTAAAATGATGAAATAGTAAACGATAGTTATGACATTACTTAGCCATCAAAAACATTGGCAAGCTAGATGGTTGTAAGAATTGTNCCGTTAAATCCTTCCTATAGCCAAACAACCCCGTAAGATTCATTTATGAAAGGCAGTGTTTGATTCAATATCATCAAGCATGCTATGTTGTTTGAAATGATGGAATAGTAAACGATAGTTATGACATTACTTAGCCATCAAAAACATTGGCAAGCTAGATGGTTGTAAGAATTGTGCTGCCAAATTTCTTCTTATTAAAATCTTCACAAGATGAAGTTGAATATTTTTCTTAATAAATATATAATTCTTATGTTTATTTCTGTTTTTCTAGGGATCCACATGGCATTGCAACTTTGAGGGACAAACTTCTATCTGTTCTAATGATTGTGCTTGCTGTGTTATCAAATGGAATTGCCATTTACAGTGATGCCTCTTCTCTCTTCAACACGGCCAATGCTTGAGCTCAACGGTAAGCTCTTCAAGTTTAAAGAGAGTTCTTATGAACAAAATAGGAAACCTGCGTTTGGTTTCCTTTTGCTCAATTATGTGCTATAATAAACTAATTAGTCTCAACACTGTTTGTTGAGATTTATTGTATGGTTATTTATTTCTATGTGATGTTGTAGATTTTCAATTCTGCCTGCCTTCTTATAAATAATACTGAGATGTTGGACAATGCTGTATTATATTTTTTTTCTTAGATGTTATCTGTGTCTGCTCTTGCTTTGTTTTTGAATGCCCTTGTTTAGAGCTTTAGAAATTAGTGTGTTTGAGAAAATTTTTATTTATTTATTTATATTTTTGTTGGAAGATTTACATCATATCACTCAATATCTATGTATTTACTTATATAACACCTGAACTTCAATTTTTTCATACATACAGCCTGATCTATTACGAAAAGTTGCATCACTTTTTAAAAGTTAAAATCATGGTATTTTTAATTATATGAAAGCTTTGTGCTGTAGATGTCAAAAATAAATTTTAGGTTTTAGGTGTACAAATACATAAGAATTGGGTGGGTTCTATTTAAATGCCCTCTTTTTTTGGGTAGCCACTAGGATATTTGTTTGATTTCCTCCAAGTTATTTGTTTGTACGTTTACTAAGGATGTGTTTGAGGCCGCAATGCGGTGGCAGTGTGGTGTCGCATTGTATTTTTTTTCTGTTTGGCAAAATTATGTTTTGCCTCCTTTCTCAAAAAGCAATTGCTAAAAGCTATGTTTTCTCTCTAAATCTGGCTTCCTGCGGTGATTGCTAGAAAGCTATGGTATGATTTTTTTCAGGAAAAAAAAATTTTTTGTAATAACCACTGCAACTTTTTTAACAATAGTTTTACAACTGCTTCTTCAAACAACTATAGTTGCTCCAAAGCAACCCTAAGACTGATTGGTGAATTACTATTCTTTGCTAAAGTAATTTTTTTTTATATTCTAATTTTTTAGTGTAAGATGAAATTGTTTTTTTTTTAATATTATAAAAATTATGGCATGTAAAATTTCACCCAACTCTTAAAATTTTCATGTAGAATAATTCCCATTGAATGAAGAGAAGTTTTTACATCAAAATACCATCATGAATCTCAAAGCTACTTGACGGTAACGGTCGTACGATCAAAGCATCTGACCAATCAACGATTGATCATGCTATTAGGATTAGCTGACACGCTATGACAAACCCTTTGTTCGACCAACAGTTCATGATTGCTACCCCGACAGCTCGAAGTGCATACAGGAGCACCCGACCACAGTTGGCCTACTGATTTGTGGCGAGTGAGATCGCCATAAGTTTGAGACCCTTAACCGATCGACACTCACTTCGGAAGTCATAGTCTCCACTCGATCGGTCGATTTAATCAGCCAAACTCGGACAAGTCAGCCAAGCCATTTATTGTCATGTTAAAAATTCGAAATGTAATACGGATATGATATGAAATTCATATAATTTATTAGAGCATTAATCATACTAATAACGATTTCCATAAATGTTCTCTCCTTACTATAATTGTATAAAATGCGCTCCTATAAATAAGAGACAAATATACGAATAAAGGAGACGGACTCGCTCTCCCCTCTGAATTCTTTACAGCGAATTCTTGACCCGCTCTACTCTCGTTTCACTTCTTCATTCAGCTCTAACTCTCAAGGCGTGTTCACAAAAGAAAATATAGAAACTAACATCTCGAAAGGTGGTGTGGTGAGCATGGGCATGTCCCAAATGAGAGCGGAGCTAACTACAATAGAGAAACTTCCCAAAGAGAGATAACATGCATGAAACCCAACAAAGACGCTACACCACCAAACGTCCATGCGCAGGTCCATGGCTTACAAGCCCAAACGGTCCTCATGATGGAGCAGTTCGAAATCCTTTTGACAGCAATCACCCAGAGGAACGACCATCACCATTTTTAGAAGCAGAACCTCTGGGGGACCGTCCTCAAAGGCCCCCTCCGACGAACCCGCCTACTTTGAACAACCAGGTCAGCAATCAACGGGCAAAGGGACAAGGTAACTCCCAACACTCCAACACAGCTGCGTTTGCGCAGGCAAACAGGCAATGGGAAAAACTGATGCTAGTTCCTATCCGGCCACTCGCACAGGGGCTTTTACTCGCCAAATAAAAGAGGCAATGCCACCACCCAAGTTAAGGATCCCTTGCTTGGATTCTTACAAAGGGAGGCATGACCTATTCGACCACGTAGTATCGTTCGAGTCTTCTATCGGTCTGCTCCAGATCGACGACCCCATAATATGTCGCCTCTTCTTGATCACCTTGAATGAATCGACTCTTTAGCGGTCTGCCAACCAAGACCATCCCAATTTTCTGAGAATTTAAAAGACTCTTCATATAGCACTTCTCAAACGTACAAAAATCGAGGAACTTGGATATCTTGCTCGACATCGGACAGGCAGAGGGCGAGAGACTACGAGCCTACATCACTCGCTTCCAGAATGAGATACTGAAAGTTAAAAATCGGAAGTTTGAAATAGCCATGACAGCTTTGAAGCAAGGAGTCTAAAGCAAATGGTTCTAAGGTAAAGGAGTTCTAATGATATAAAAAGTCTTTCTCGTTGTAAAGAGATCATAATCAGGGTAGGAATCAAATATTCAAAAATTAAATTTTAGTTTTGTGACAAATATGAGCATACCTCTTTCTTACCCTCTTCCGAGCGCATAAAGAACATTGGATAATCTAAAGCTAAGTTTCTAATTCTTCAGGTTATGTTCGGTTGGTTCTAGTCTCTCATTTCCAGATTACCCACTGTGCCCTCTCTATAGGACTAGTCGTTCCTTAGGTTCCAAACTAAAGATCGAATTGGTTAAGTTTCTAGTCTGACACCATAGAATCACCAATCCTACGTCCATCAAAATTTATCTCCCTATCTATTTGCATAATGGATTATATTCTCACCCATAAAATTGATGTGATTATTACTAGTTGAACAACGCATAGTCTTCTTGGGTCATTATGGATTCACAATAGATTTTAACACTTTAATTTGTCAGATCGAAAATGTAGATTAAGAATGAAGTAATGAATCATCACAAATATGGAATAAAAAAAATCTAAACACTTTTAATTCTACACATGATTACTACTTATTGCAAGGAGAAAGTTAAAGGAAATTACTCAGAATTTGTAAGGATAACACAACAAAACATGATTTATATTAAATTTCAAGTTTTCACACTAAAACATAATTTAAACAAAAATACAAATACTTATCTTTAGGCTTCTCTCCAAGCAAATCCTTTGAAGTTTCTTTGTTGTATTCTTCCTCCAATGAACACACAAGAGCAGACAAGACTCTCACGCACACACCCAAGGAGGGCCTCACACCACTCTCTAAAGACTCACAAAAGACTCGACACCAATAACACATTTTTTCGTCCAGCCAATGGCTTATTAAATAAAGCTCTCAGAATAATCAAGAGTCATTTCAGACACCTTTTCAAATTTCGTCCAAATTCAATGTC
Organism: Phalaenopsis hybrid cultivar; assembly: GCA_002079205.1. NCBI lineage: Eukaryota > Viridiplantae > Streptophyta > Magnoliopsida > Asparagales > Orchidaceae > Phalaenopsis > Phalaenopsis hybrid cultivar. The sequence goes on from JXCR01004627.1 coordinate 115,782, forward strand.
AAAAGTTCATAACAGATTCTGGAGCCTAGGCGCCTAACCGTGGCGCCTAGGCATCAGCCTTTTAGAAACTCGTTTTAACTACCTAGCACCTAGGTGCCAAGCCAATTTTTTCCATCTTGCTCAATTTGACTTCTTTTGGCTCTGATTTTGCTTCTTTTTGTACTTTAAGCCCATCTTTTGTACCTATAACCAAAAACACATAAAATACATTCCATTAAAGTACATTATCCTTAAAAAATGAGTATAAATGCATATGTCAAAGTATCATTTTTTAAGGTGCTTTAGTGCTATAGTTTGTACTTTATGTGGAAAGAGTAGGGTTGTAAACGAGCCGAACACAAGCGAGCCCAAGCTCAGCTCGTGTTCGGCTTGTTTATATTTCGAGCTCAAAAAGTGTGTTCGTGTTCGGCTCGTTTGCTTAGTGAGTCGAACACGAGCCATTCACGAACAAAGAGTCGTTTTGACAACCTAATCATGTAGTCATAAGACGTTAAGGATTGGAACAAGATTTAAAANTTCGCAAGATTTAAAACATCATTTGAATCTAATTTAATATTTTATATTCTATTTTCTTCATTAATACGTTTAATTGATTACAAATCTTTGTAGTCTTGTAGTCAATTAATTTTTTTTTTAAAATACCACTCATCAAAGATACATATATAACTGATTAGTGGTATTTTGAGCCAAAACGAGCCGAACACGAATGAAAAAATATTTGTTTGTGTTGTTTGTGTTCGGTTCGTTAACTTAGCTTACGAGCCGAACACGAGTTTCTTAACGAGCCGAACACGAGCTGTTTGCGAACAACGAACCGTTTTGACAGCCTTAGGAAAGAGCATCGATTATTTATTTTATGGTCAGTGTTTCAAGTGTGGCCAATTTGGCCATAAGATGGCACGGTGTTTGTAGGGGCATTTGAGAGTATATCAAATGCTCGAGTAGATCAGCGAGGATTATAAATAAAAAATAACAAATAACAATCCCACTAAGAAGTTTTAATGAAAGATCATCTAGTACAGGCCATGTAAGATTTACCAAAAATGCAAGCTAGAGAGAGTTGGAGAGTTTATTGTAATAGTTGCTACGGTTCAACTCATCCTATGTTTACCATTTTACTCAGCGAAAAGCTAAGCAATCATTAGAAGTTCTGACATGTACAATATTCATTTCTGAATAGCCATGTAGAATTTTATTTGATTCTGAAGCTAGTTATAGATTTATATCTAAAAGAATTTCTACTTTTTTCAATATACTTCATGTTGTTTTAGCTTCTGATTTATTTAACATTTTAACCACAGATATTATTTAATTGCTAACAAGCTTATAGCTGTGATACTAAGATTTTGGATAAAAAAATTAGAGTTTGAGCTAATTGTGCTACATTCAACTTAGTTTGATGTTATCTTAAGTATGGATTGTTTGAGTAAATATGAATCTTACATTGACTGTAGTCAAATGAGAGTGGTTTTATATTTTAGTGATGAAATATTTTATTTTTAGGTGTCTGCGCTGCCCAATCTTCTTTGACATTAGGTCTACAAATTGATATACTATTGGTGAAGGAAAATGATATACTTCTTGGTTATGTGAAAGATGGGAGTAAAGCCACTATGGTTCTCAAGGAGGTTCATATGTTGAGGGAGTTTCTAGATATGTTTCCTGAAAAGTTGATGAGTTTATCACTAGAGAGAGAAGTGGAGTTTTGTATTGAGATTGTGTTTGACACATCTTTTATTGCAAACGCTCCTTATAAAATGAAAAAAAGAAAAATTGCAATAGTTGAAGGTGTAATTGAGGGATTTATTTGATAGGTGTTTTATTAGGCCAAATGAATCTCCCTTGGGCTCACATGTCTTGTTTGTGAGGAAAAAATATTTGTATCAATTTATTGAGAGTTGAATAAAGTGATCATCAAGAACAAGAATTTATTGCTCAAGATTAATAATTTTTTTACCTGCTTAAAGGCTCATCTACCTCTGAAATTGAGATAGAGGAGATCATTAGAGCTGGTCAAGGACTATAATCTTAGCATTATATATCAACCTAGTAAGGCTAATATGTTAATTGTTGCTTTGAGTGGTAATTCCATTAGTGTGGTAGCTTTTATGATTAAATCTGATAAGACACTAATTCAAGAGATAGAGAAATTTGAGTTAGAAATTATTCATTTTGCTGATATGGATGCAATAATTTCACAGATAACTGTTCAAGCTTTTTTTGTAAGGGAGAATTAAGGAAGCTCGGAAGTTAGAAGATGAGTATGTCAAATTGGATGATCAGATGTGGATTGTTATGATGTCAACTTTGTGCATTACACATTCAACTTTGTGCAGTACATATTCAAGAATGAGACTTAAGCTAGATGTGGATTGTTATGATGTCAACTTTGGGTTCCTGCTAATGGTGATCTAAGAAGAGAGATACTATGCTAACTATGCTAACTATGCTAATGATGATTTGAGAGGAGAGAAACTATGAGAATCGTTATTCAGGATATATAATTCACCCAGGTAGTAGTAAGATGTAACATGATTTGAACTTTGATATTTTAATGACTTGGGTTTAAGCGTGAGGTGATAGAGTTTATTTCAAAATGTGACTTGTCAGATGGTGAAAGTGGAGCATTAGAGACATAGTTATTTATAACAACCTTTGACTATTCCTAAGCGAAAGTGAGGGGATATCCTTATGATTTTGTGATGGGCTTTCTGAGGTTTAGGCCAAGTCATGATGCAAAATGAGTGGTGGTTGGTTGGTTGAAGCTGATTAAAAATAATTTACTGATAAGCTAGGTGAGGTGGCTATTATAAATTTTTTCATTTTTTTGGAAAAGTCGGACCGTTGCTAATAAGCTCCCACCGCACCTAGATAGGTGCGGTGAAAACGCTGTTTTCTGCGTTTTGAAAACGCATAAGATGTCAAAACGCAGTTTACTCAAACATACCAGGTGCGTTTTCAAAACGTCACCGCACCAAATAAGCTGCCCCAAACGGGCCCGAAGTCTACATATTCTTTTCCTATAATATAAAATTGATAAAATTATGTCCACAAAAAATATACAAAGTTATTTCTTGAAATAATTATATAATTATTCAATTATTAATATTATGATTATTTCATAAGATATTATAACATGATTTTTTTAAATATTATTATACCAAATATACTTATATTTATGATTTTCTTTAAATGCATATGCGACACATATTTTTATTTATATTGTTATTTAATAATCATGTATTTTAAAATATAAACATAAACTAGTTCTTTTATTAATATTATAAAACACTAAATAAGGGAGAGTTAAAAATTCAAAATGAATTATAACTAAAAATAGAATTTAATTTAAATAAAATGTGATTAAACTTTAATTTCAAATTAAATTAGTTGTGAATCAAATGTTTGAGTAAAAAAAGAGCTTATGTGTTAAATATGTAAAACATATGAATTAAGGGGTATGTGTGCAAATGCCCTTATTAAATGAAAGGAAGCTCTTACGTTTCATTAGAACCAACTACTTTAGTCTTAGTCTCACTCCATGAAATTACAATGTATTGCTAATCTTTAAATTGAAAAACAAAGATATGCCTAATGTGTGTTGAGTATCAGGATACGGTCTTGAGAGATGTATAGTTATACAAAATATTTGATAGATTTTTAATATTAAAAATATAATCGAGATATAATTTTAAAATTCATGGGGATATTAAAATCAATTTGTTAGGTTGGGTTAGTATAGGCACATGCCCCCAATGTGGCTTTGCCAATGGGTCTTCTAGCATGAAGAGAGAACCTTGATGAGAGAGAGGTTGTAGGCGACAAATGAAAATTTGCTCATTTCTATAAATAAAATACCTAAAGTTTAGCTTGACAATTCCCCACCCTTTTTTAACTTACTTTTGCTCCTAACGAGTTACATCTAGTTTAATTATGACAATTACTTTGGTTGTATCAGAGCATTTCACTAGCCTAAAGATGAGAACTAAGTGTCATACGTAATGAAGTGTTATGTCATGGGAGTCACCTCTTGAATCTATAGGGTATATCTCTAGAATCTTATCTACTTGGTGAGTGAGTTTGTGTTACAAAAACTGATGAAGATGTCAATTATCTAAATTTGAGAGATTGTGAAATCCCTTAATTAGAACGAAGCTACTTTTAAACATAGAGGTGTCTTTTGGTGTAACAATTGGAATTTTGATAGAAACTCTAAAGTTAAGCATACTTATATGGGAGCACTCTTAGGTTGGGGTGCAAATGAAAAAAATTGCTTGCTTCTATAAACAAAATACCTAAATTTAGGTGGGCAATTGTCCACCCTAAGTTAAAGGCAGTTTTTCTCCTAACAGGATGCATCGGGTTTGGTTACAATTATTTTAGTGGTATCAGAGCATTACACCATCCTAAAGATGAGAGCTAGGTGTTATACATAACAAAGGGTTGTGCCATGGGTGCTACCTTTTGAATCTATAGGGGTCGCCTCTAGAATCTTATCTTCTTGGTGAATGAGTTTAGGTTATGAAAACAGAAGAGGGTGTTAGTTACCTAAGTGGGGGGAGACTTTGAAACTCCTTAAGTAGAATGAAGCTAAACTCCTAAATATAAAGAAATCTTTTGGTGTAACGATTAGAATTTTGATAAAATCTACAAAGTTAAGCATGCTCATATGAGAGCACTCTTGAGGGTGGAACAAAGGAAAAAAATTGCTCACTCTTATAAAAAAAATACCTAAATTCAGGATGGGTAATTGCTCACCCTGGGATAAAGGTAGTTTTGTTCCTAATAGGTTACATCAGATTTGGTTGTGAAAATTACTTTAGTGGTATCAAAGCATTGCACCAGCCCAAAAATTGGTACTAAGTGTCATAGAAAACAAAGATGGGACATTTGATATGCAACTCACATTCCTTAGTGTTGTTGCTACTGAGAACCTCTTGGTGGCAGCATTGAGAAGGGGGGTGATTGGAATATCGAGAAACTAGAAGAATGCTTTGGACAAAATGTTACAAGCAGGTCTTCCTGGTTAAAATTATGTTGGAGGCTCGGGCAGATGAACTGGAGCTTTTTCACCATTTTTCAAGTAAAATCATTACTTCCTTAGCCTACAATGCTCTATTTCTTAAAGGTGGAGACAAATTTCATCAGCTTGGCCACCTAAGGTTACACCTAAGAGAGAGTTTTTTTTAGTGGTGTATCTTGCATGATGACACACCGACCAATTTATGGTTGATCAATAAAGGAATCCACAAAATTCAAACCTGTCGATGAGGATGTAATGATAAAGAAAAGTGGGATCATATTTCCACTACTTGCCTTGTTGTAAATAAGGTTCTTTATATTTTTTTTTTGGAAGTGGGGGTTCACATCCCCTATTCTTGGCTCTTTTCAAGAAACAATCCAGCAACTTACAACTACCCTAAAACCTTAAATCTCGCTTGCTCACATCTAATGGCTTGCTGTCCACCAGAGTTGGAGATCTTTGAATGCGAAGAATATTAGCAAACTCATGCTACACCATTTATCATGGTTGCAACTGTACTTGAGGCGCTTACACAGACACACTCATTTCCCATTTCAAGGCACTAAAAGACACTAACCAATTATATAAAATATCTTCTACCCTCTATTGGTTCCCCTCCTCCAGGTTAGGTCAAAGTGAATGTGGACGATGCTCTTCTCCCCAACCATTATGCTAGTATCGTGGTGATTTGTAGGGATGAAACTGGATGATTATTATCTGCTCTTGGGCATAAATTTTAGCATTGAGACAGTGGCTTTGTGGAGCTCCAAGCCATTCTTTCTATTTGGCACATCCTCTAACCTGGTACTATTGAAGCTAAAGGGAACATATTGGAAGGCAACAAGGTTAACATCATTAATTGTATGAGGAAGGCTATGGTTCAAAAGAATTTGATGGAAAATCCTAATCAGTGTCATATTTTTGTTTTTTCACTTACTTTAAATGTGTTCTTTTTCATTTGTTCCTCGGGAGCTCAATAGAGCTTCCCATCCCAAAGGGCCCTTTTAAATAGTTTTTTTTTTACTTCGATACTGACATCTTCGGAGCTTTTTATCATTCTTTGGGATAACATGGTCGCTTTTGGCCATGCATAAGGGCATGCTTTTATTTATTTTGTTTTTTTTTTTTTTGCTTTTTTTAATACAATATGCACACCATAAAAAAACCAAGTATTATGACATGGGATCCATCTCTTGAATCTAGAGGGACAAAATTCTAGAATCCTATCTCCCTGGTGAATGAATTAGGGTTACAAAAAATGACGAGGATGTCAGTTACCTAAATGGGGGAGATTGTGTAATTCTTTAAGTAGAATGAAGCTAAACTCTCAAACATAGAGGTGTCTTTTGGTGTAACAGTTGGAATTTTGATAGACACTTCAAATTTATGCATGCTCTTATCAAATCACTCTAGTGTGGGGGCATAAATGAAAAAATTGTTTTGTTTATAATCAAAATACCTAAATTTTAAGGTGTGAATTGTCCACCTTGAGTTAAAGGAAGTTTTTCTCCTAACAGGTTACATCGGGTTTAGTGACAATTACTTTAATGTTATCAGAGCATTACATCAGCCTAAAGATGAGAAAATAAATGATTGAAAAATAAGCTTCTTTAATATATGAGAATCCTCCCATTGTACTACAATGATCATTCCTATTTATAGAAGGGTTGGATTGTGCATTATAAATTAATTATTCATTGCACTTGAAGCCCAAGAGATCCTTAATCAATCTCTCTTATCTTCTTATGGTAATGGTGTAATATTATCTTGGTTCCCCTACTTGGATAACCATTCCTTATAATTTTTTTTCCTCAATCTTAACTTATTAGTAAAACCTTCATTATTCAACACGGATGTAGTGTGAGTTAATCTTGTAGGAAATTTAGTCAACTTAGTCATTAGGCAAATTGAGCTTCCTTGATGAGTTATCAATCTACCTCATTATCGAGCATCTATGTACTAATCACCATAGATGAGCTATCCATTACTCTTTGTTAAGTAGTTCGGTTGACCTGCTCTATCCTGCTCAACAAGCTATCTCATTTCATATCATTTGCCATCTTTGAACCTGGTCTATTGACTTTTGTCCATACATTGTTATTACTTATGCAAATGTTGACTTATTCTAGTCAAATATTTAATTATATATTGTATCTTAAGATATAATTATGACATTACTTTATGCAAGAAATTTGTAAAGAAACTTGTAATTGAGTAAAGAATTATTTATGCAAAAACATGGCTACATGAATGAAATAATTTAATTTAATAGTTTTAAATTATACATCAAATGGTGATAACCATCTCATACAAATTTGAGGAAGAAAAAATATAGAATCTTCATGAAAACTTCGACCAATCATATATCGAAACAAAATAAGCACTACAAACCTCACCCAATTAATGAAAATTTTAGCCAAAACAAATAAGAGATTTTACGCTTGCAAATAGTTTGAACTTATCCTACGCATAAAGGAATTGGTGAAATTCAACCAGGAGGCCTTGCAACCACATTTGAAATAGTAACTCATAGCTACTGTGCACGTGGAACTATTTTTAAAATTGGACTTTGGAGAGTGCTTATTTGAAAGTATTATAATTCGGCGAGGGAGGACAGATTTTAAGATTTTAGCCAAAGATGAAGAACCATAAAGAGAAAGAGAATAACACGAGGATAATGCTCAAATATCAAATTTTGGAGCAAAACAACTTGGAAACTTATAATTTAGCCCAAAGTATGATGAAACATTCAAATTTTGGCCAATTAAAGGATTTTCAAGATTTTTATATAAATTTAAATTTAGGGAATTTTCATTCTAATATAAAAATTAATTCTTAGATAGGTATACATTGCAACAAACAATTACTTTGACTAAAAGAAAATTTTGAAGAAATACTAAGCAAGCTCCTAAATACGGATTAAACACTGATTGTCTATCCGATTAGCAAATATGAATCATTTTTCATTTAGGTTAATCTTATTGGTGATATTGCTATGTGAGAAGTTTAATATGTAGACCTCTCGTACAAACATGTATTGATTGCAACTCATGATTGAAATACTAGTTGATCTTATGCTAAAAAATCTATATGTTAGAAGCATAATCTATTGCAAAAATATAGTTATGATGTTTCAAATTAAATAAATAATATTGTGGTGCTACCACCACCAGTGAAACCAAATCGTAAAAAGAAAAATAGAAATGTTTTATAAGGAAATAAAGCGCGATATAAACACAACATATTTTGATTGAAAAATTAAACACAAGCTACTTATAAACCAAGTGTATTCCACCTTCATGACTATTTTTACTTCAATTCTATTACCATAGTTGTATTTACCTAACTGTATTTGATATAAAAGTATTGCCAATTTATGATGATCAGTATAAAATCTATTCTAATACTGATGAGTGCATCAATTTGTAATGCTTGGAGTAATATTAATCATTGGCTCTACACATTGCTACAATGCCTGCATATGTGATAATATGTTACTTGTGTTAAACTCCAAAAGATTTAAATTACAAGAATCATCTACATGAAGCTCAAACATGAATCTAACTATACTAGAACATAGTTTGAACTAGCTTCAATTATGAACCCTAGCCTAGTTTCAATAAGATTTATATGCATCCTACTTAAACCACATTTGAAATATAAACCATGTTTGAATACTTGATTCAAACCTTATTCAATACCTGTTGAAATCAGACTCAAAATCTAGTAAGTCAAGACTTTAATTCAAATGTGGTACAAATCACATTCGAACAATGGTTCAAACTACAATTTCAATATAAACCAATAAAAATTTGTCTACCTCAATAAGTAGTCTACAAATATAAAAAGAGGCATTTGATTGGTTGTAATAATAATATAAGGAGCGTAATTTATAATTTAATATTAAAAAGGGTCATTGACATACATGCCACACAATTCTTCATGTGTGCACATTACTTTCATTTTTATATTTATAACATGAAAATTTTTTATATCACAACAAATATTTTTCTATTAATAACTTAAAAGAGTGATTCACCTTTTCTAACCATGGGTGAAATGATATAAATATAAAAGTCAAGATTTAAGTGATAGGTATTAGGGTTGTAAACGAGGTAAACACGAGCAAATCCAAGTTTAGCTTGTGTTCGGTTCGTTAAAAAATATCACGGCTGTGTTCGATTCGTTTATATTTCGAACACAAAAAGTGTGTTGGTGTTCGATTTGTTTGCTTATTGAGTCGAGCATGTGTTGTTCGCTAACAAAGAGTCGTTTTGACAATCCTAATCAAGCAGTCATAGGATGTTAAGGGTTGAGGCAAGACTTATATATTATTGTTTATATTAAAACAACATTTAAATATAATTAAATATGTTATTATTCTATTTTTTTACTTAATAATTTTAATTATAAATATTGATATCCTTGTAGTCAATTATTTTTTTTTAAATACTATTCATAAAATACTATTCATCGATATATATATATATATATATATATATATATATATATATATATATATATATATATATATATATATATATATATATATATATANGCCTAAGAGTTCGAGTATCACACCCTGCACTCCGACGGAATTGAACCCCAAACTAGAGGGAACTTACAACTCACAAGTAAATGCCCGACCAACTGATCTGTATGTATGTATATATGTATATATATATATATATCTTAGTAAAATCACTGTCGTGGGATTATAGAATAAAAGCCAACACAAAAAGGCCACGAAAGAGATGCATAAAAGCGCATCAGGTTAAATCTGAAAATGCAATGCAGACCAGCATTAATTGCTTCAGCTTGAAAATAAAAGAAGAAAGCATATCATTCTCTGATGTTTAAAACACAAGAAATGAAGCAGCGAGTGTGGATACTCACAATGCTAAATGTTCTATCCACATGAGAACAGCAAGCTATATATATATATATATATATAATTGTAATCGATGAGTAGTATTTCGAGTCAAAAATAAGTTGAACACCAACACACAAATCTTTGTTCATGCTCGGTTCGTTAACTTAACGAACGAATCGAATATGAGATTTTTAATGAGCTGAACAAGAGTTGTTCGCGAACAACGAGCCATTTTGAGAGTCATAATAGATATGTAAGTACATGAGAAAAGTGTGGTACGTATCTAAATCTACCAAAGTTGTAAGAGTTGTAAATAAGAAATGCTATCAATATCAGAGGAGTATTTGGCTGATAAAAGCCATCAGAACTTGGTGGCAAAATGAAACAAAATTTCACTAAATGAGAGCATCTGTAGCCTGCAAAAAAAACAAAAAACCATTTCCTTCATTAATTACAAATCCTTTACAGTGCTAATAACAGCTATAACTTACTATAAACTAAGAAGGAAGTAAATCCAATTCTTCATCCTGTTCTCTTGTAAATACATTGGATAAATATCATTAGCATCATGGACCCATGTCAGGCCAACATACTAAAATTTTGGAAGTTTGAATCAGGCCTCGTGAAGGTGATCAAATGCTNACCATCAGAACTTGGTGGCAAAAAGGAACAAAATTTCACTAAATGAGAGCATTTGTAGCCTGCAAAAAAAAACCATTTCCTTCATTAATTACAAATCCTTTACAGTGCTAATAACAGCTATAACTTACTATAAACTAAGAAGGCAGTAAATCCAATTCTTCATCCTGCTCTGTTGTAAATACATTGGATAAATATCATTAGCATCCTGGACCCATGTCAGGCCAACATACTATAATTTTGGTAGTTTGAATCAGGCCTCGTGAAGGTGATCAAATGCTGTATTTTCGCCTTCAAATTTATAACCCCCGAGCCAGTGGCCAGCCCAAAGCCCAACTTGCACAAAATGCCGAGCGATTTCACCTTTTTCGTCTTTATGCACACGAGTTTTCTGTGCGGGGCGAAATGTATATCAGATTGTTGCAAGAAATCTGCATTGTTAATGAGAGCATCGAACGAATCTGTCGGATCATAAAGAATGCAGTTTGAGGTTGCAAGGAAGTCAGTTGAAGAAGTATGTTGAATCCAGAACATCTTTAATGTTGAAATCTCCTCGCTCTGGCAATGGTGGGAAGCTCAGGGAAGGAAATGACCGGTGGAAGCCCTCCAGCAACTGCAACACAACAAAAAAGAAATGAGATTTTTGCTAACATAATTTTTTTCTGCAAGCTGCAGCTTTTGAATGGTTTTGTGCACATGCCAGGCATCAATGTATAATTGGATTCCANTAAATGTGATTTTTGCTAAACATAATTTCTTCTGCAAGCTGCAGCTTTTGAATGGTTTTGTGGACATGCCAGGCATCAATGTATAATTGGATTCCACCAATGGGAGAGTTTTCAAGGTGTTGATAAGTTGAAATGATTGGTTGATGAAATCATTGGTGCTCATCAGCTGGAATTATCAGAAGGGAGAGGGACAAGCTTCTTACCTAGAAAATATGAAATCCAAAGTTCATATTTTCTATTTGATAAGTGTTTATATATTCGTAGATAATAATCCCACATAATTTTATATATTATAAACTAAGGCAAATTTTGATATTAGAGGAAAATTTGAAATCGAATAGATCGAAAACATGAAAAGACGCAATTTTGACCTTTGGCGCCAACGGCGCTAGAATGGGCGCTGACGGCACCCGCAGACAGACTAAAGTGCCGACAGTGCTATCGGGAACGCCGATAGCAATTTGACTGTTTTGGCAGATTTTGGCAGACTTTGGCGGGATTTTGTTCCGTAATAACTGCCAGGAGGTGTTTTTAAAGTCCTAAAAACTTCCTTAAACGACCAGAAACTTCCTATTTTTGAATTTCATGGCCTCCAATTCCAGAAATACTTCTAGGTATGGAGTTTTCAATAGAAGAAAGTTTATCAATTTTGACACACAAAGATTATACGACAAACTTATTACAAAGGGGCTTATCTAGGAGAGAGGCTTTATCAATCATGATAAAATTATTGCACAAAGGCGATGGAAAGTTCTGTGATACATTGTCGCTGCAGTTGTTGTATTAGTAGTGAAGGAATTCTATGTCAATTTACATGGAATTACCCAAGGAGCTGTCTTCATACGAGGTAAGGCTATATCATTTACTCTTGCACATATCAATGAGTTGTATATGATAGAAAACGTTATAATCTGTCATTACACAAGTTTCATCCCTACCAGAGATTTGATGCAACATGTCTATGATTTTCTGACGGATGAAAGTAATATTTGGGAAATGCGAGATGAAGGATAGTTTAGTTTCTCTGCTTCATTGTTTAATCTAATATCAAAGCAGTGACATTTCTTCATTTCTGCAAAATTGCTCTCTACCATGAAGATTAGTAGAGTCTCCGAAGAAAGTGTTATTTTGAATTATTGCATTAGGATCTATCATATTTAAATTTTTTATGGGTAATATTATGAATGGGCCAATTTACTGGAATTGGGCATCCTTCCATAATTTTCCTACTTTGCAGTCAATCTCAAGTTCCATATGAAAGTTCGGAAAAAGTTTTATTACCTTGGGAGTCCATGATTCCTATTGATGATAATTATGTTAGTAATGGGAATGAAGTACTAAATACTATCTTAAATCATTCATCACGTGCTTCAACTCCATTGATGCCACCAATAGTTGAAAGTTCACTTGCTATGGAAAAGAAATTAAAGAAAATTGAAAGAGAACTTCAGACTATTAAGAATGCAATAAGAGATCTTAAGTACCTTTTTGATCACCTAGATTGGAGGACAAAAGAGAATTTTAATTATACTTAAACATTCAAAGCAGGATTAGTGCGGATGTTTAAACAAAAAGGATGGATTAAAGAAAATTTGACTGATAAATTCCCGTACCGACACTTCTACAATTTGTACGTTCATTATCAGTCTATGGGAGATATCCGAGGTGAAAGCACTGAAGATGAGGCAGCATAATTAAAGAATTTGGACTCTCTCTACGAGTTTAAAATACTTATGTACATACTGTGATTGTGTGGATTTGATTTAGTTTGCTTTGCTTAAGAATTCTGAACTTTGGTTCTGTGTATAGTTTTGTGTCAGAGTTTAGTGTTGTGGCTTGATACCAATGCTGATTTATAATTTAGTTTGTTTAGTATGCGTGAAATTGTAATTCAAAAAATGTGTTTGTAAAAATGTATTTTCATATATAAAAGTTAGTTTGTTGTTGTTTGTGAATTATTATTCGATAAAAATTTATGCTTAAAAATACTAAAAAGAATTTGGAGAAAATTGAAAGGAAATTGAAATTTGAAAAAATTGAAAAATGGAATTTTTAGGCCTTCAGATCCGATGGCGCTAGCATGAGCACTGACGGCGCCTTCAACCCGAGAACAACCATTACCCTTTAAAATTCACAATTTTCATCGTAAATCGCCATTTTTACTCTTTGAATCACCTTCAACCTCTGATTTTTGCACCTAGGACTCGCATTTGCTTGGATTTGAGGTGATTTCAAGTCAAAGGAACTTTGGATTTCATATTTTCTAGGTAAGAGAGGTTGTGCTGCTTGTGTGAGTCTTTATTGGAGTGAAATCATTGTATGGCAAGGTACGTCAATTGTGTGGAGAGGGAACAAGCTTTGTAAATTGTTCATCTTCAGTTACGCATTGATTTTGTGTGTTTTTTATGATTTGTTTTCTGGATTTACATTGCATGATGAGTAGCTAAATTCTTTTCATGTTGATGTGATATAAGGCTACTGTTCTTTGTAGTTTATTATGTATGTTTTTTTTCCATAACGTTTTCTGCGCATATTATTTTTCATGTTGTTAGGTTCACTTTTCGATCTTTGTTTGCTCCTGATTTAGCCAATTAGAATGTTAAAATATTTCATGAACTATAACTTTTGTCTGTTGCGTAGTGGAACGAATAAATTAACCACAAAAACATAGTGAAATAGGCATATTATCATTAGGATTTTGCAAATTAGATAGGTGATCTGAAGAATCCTGAGAAAAACTATATGATTCTTAATTGTTTGGGTGTCTAATTCTTCTTATTACCCAGGCATAGGCTAAGGAAAAACTTTTATCCTTAGTTGGCAACTATCACATTAGGGAACACCTAGAAAAATTACAAAATCACGACGCCTAAATCACGAAAGCACGAGTTTTTCTCCTCTGAAGAACATTTTTGAATTTATATTTCTCGTATTTCTAAATCTTTCTTTTGTTTTCTTTTTTTTTATTTTCTTTGAATTGTAGGTTTCAAACTTTACAATTGTGACTGCGTAAAACTAAGTTTAAAAAATAGTAAACTAAAGATTCACCACTCAGAATAAGTCTTTCTTTGTGGGATCGACATGCGGACTCATTAGACCTCATATTACTTAACATGTATACATGTGTGCTTAGCCACTTGCCCTGTGGCAACATTTCAGCTATCAAGTTTTTCGAGTCGTTGTTGGGAAAAGACATTAAGCAATATTCAGATTTTAGGAGAATTAGAGCTAAACATGTTTTCTTGTTATTTTTGGTATACTTACATATTTGCTTTGCCAATTTTATTGCAGATGATGAAAAAAGAAGTGTGTAGGGCATGATTCAAAAGAAAAATCAACAAGTGGCCAACCTCCTTGAAAAGAAGCTTGAGATGAGCATACCAATTTTAAAATAGAAATGAATATCCAAGCCCTCTCTAATTAATAAGACTTAATATCTTTATTAGCGAAAGCCTTATAACATCATATTCCGAAAAAATGTTGAGTGATGTTGAGTTGGTCGAATGGATCTTAATTGATTTACAACCTTCGGAAAATAAAAACATTTCAATCACACTGTTAATAATTTTGAGGTGTTCTTAGATTTGGGAAGAGGGATGTTAAGGAAAGGGTAGCGCATTAGAAATTAATGATAGACCAACCTGAAAATGAGATATGTATATCCCTTAATTGCATTTAAATAATCTAGTTAAGGAATCAGGAACCTTACATGAGAACTAACATAAATTTAGTCACAATAGAGTTGTCAGATTATTTAAGGGCAAATAATAGGTAAGTTTGGGGAATTGGCATGAGTCAAATTCACATTTTTTTGTGTTTAAATCTGCACTTTCTTCATTAATTATCATGATTTTATGCTTGTAAAAGGTTATTTGTGATGTTTCACAAGCTACAAGTGATGAAATGTGCATTACAGGGCAACAAAACGGAGAAAACATGATAGTTCAATCGGTCTAACCGCGCCTAAATATGGCATAATTACATCGCCCTCTCTGCATGGGCGACATAGTAACACCAAATCTGGGAGTAGCTACGCCACAGTCAGTGTGATAACGTCATATTCTGGCATGGTCACGTCATGCCTACGCCATACTCAGGTGTGATCATGCCACCGCTGCTTCTTCTCTACTTGGAAAGAGCCCCCTTGCTGGATTTGGACAAGGGATATAAAGGAAGATGCTATGACACGTTTTGGGATATCTAGAGGTTGCTAAGAGCTGGGGTTTTAGAGGCCTTTGAGATTTATTGAGTGTCTTAAGGGTTTTCTTCCTCTTTCAAGGAGGCAAGCCTTTAGGGGTGCATTCTCTTGTATTTTCTTTGGGTGTGTTTGAGAGGAGCTATAAGAGAGGTTGTGATGCTTTTGGGAACAAACTTTGTAAGTTGGTTATCTTCAGTTATGCATTGGATTTGTGTGTTTTCGATGATTCATTTTATGGTTTTACATCACATGAGTGGCTAAATTTCTTTCGTGTCCTTGTGATGTAAGGCTGGTGTTCTTTGTGATTTTCTTTTATGTGTTTTTTCCCGTAAAACTGCACATCATGTTTCATGTTTTAAGTTCTTTTTTATCTTTATTTTTACTTAATTTGACCAATTAGAATGTTAAAACATTTCATGAACTATGTCTTCTGCTCGTTGCGTAGTGGAAAAAAATAAGTGAAACAGGCATATTATTATTATGATTTTGCAACCAAGATATGGGATCTGAAAAATCCTAAGAAACGCGGTATGGTTAAGCAAAACTTAACTGTGGTTGTCCGATTCTACTTACGACTTAGGCATAGGCTAAGAAGAAACTTTTCTCCCAGGTAGACAACTACTACATAAAAGAATACCTACGAAAACCACAAAATCACAATGACTAAATCACAGAAACATGAGCATTTCTCCTCTAAAGGACATTTTTGAATTCACATTTCTTGTGTTTCTAGATGTTTCTTTCATTTTCTTTTTTGATTTGCTTAGAATTGTAAGTTTGAGCTTCGCAACTATGTTAATGTCAAATTAGGTTTAGAAAGTTAGTAAAGTAGAGATTCACATATTGGAATAATTTTTAATTATTTCCTCTTAGGATCGAAACGCAGACTCATTGAACCGCATATTACTTGACACGTATACTTGCGTGTTTGGCCACTTGCCTCGCGGTAGCTTTTCGGTCATCAAGACACTAGATTAAAGTGGATAATAGAGGATACCAATCTACATTTCCAAATCCATCTCCACCATAAAGTGTTTTAAGTGCCATGAATTTGAGCATGCTGAAGCATATTGCAAAACCAAGGGAACAGGACGATATAGTTTACTGAGTAGGGGGCTATTGAAGAAAGTGGTAATGACACAGTAGACACTAAAGAAGACGAGGATATAAAGGAGTACCAACTTCCAACTGATGAGGAAAAGATGTACATAGTTTCAGCTGAGCCCATGATAGAGAGTCCAACCGAATTAACAATGATTGTCCAAGACAAACTTGAGTTCGAGTAACCGATACCAGAGTCACGGCAGTCCCCGATAAGAGAAATTCATAAATACTACTAAGAACTCATAAAAAAGATGATATGGAAACAAAAATTGCAAAAAAGCAAAACACAAAAGTATATTTTGATGATATGGATAGACACCTTTAAAAAAATTAAATGAATTACATATTAGTTGTGATAATAATACACATTTAGAATCAATTAGATAGAGTTTTAAATTTCAAAGTTCACTTGATTTATCATTAACAAATTCTACGTAATAATGACAACTTTTTTATAAGATCCTTTTATGAATTAGTATATCAAGAAACAACGAACCTCAAACAAAATTAATATCAAATTAAACATTCATCATAGCAACAATTTCAACATATAATGTGATGTGGGGCGCCTTCGCGGGGTGCTAAAAGGCACCCCTGTAGTGCGAGCACTAAAACAAAGCTCGGGTGTGGGCGCTGAATGGGCCCTGAAGCGAGATGCTTCAAACCCGCGAGGCCAGAAACCTCGCAAAGCTTCGTGTTCGCGGAAGCAGGAGCGAAAGCGGCGCGGGATCGTGAACTCTCTCGAAGGCGGGGGTAGGCGCGAACTATCGCGGTTCAGGAAGAAGCATCACGAGTTGTCGAACCCATGAAGTGTTTTTCTAGATTCTTCTGGCCTTCCTACCAATTTCTTTTGTGTGGAAGTTTTCTTTCCTACCTCTTTCCTTTTCTCCTCCAATAGGAGTCTATATATTGTTGTTTTTAGAGAATTAGGGTTGTCTTTGTTGTGTTTGCTTTCAGATTTCCTGTGTGGAGAGTTTTACCTTTTGTAGGGTTGTATCAAGGAGATGGTAGTGCTCCGACTGTATCATACTCTGAGGTGGTGATGTATCTTTCCNCTGTAAAATTTTTTGCACATCATGTTTCATGTTTTAGGTTAACTTGTTAATCTTCATTTTCTATTAATTTGACCAATTAGAATGTTAAAACATTTCATGAACTATAACTTCTACTCGTTGCGTAGTGGAAAAAAATAAATGAAATAGGCATATTACTATTATGATTTTGCAACCAAGATATGGGATCTGAAAAATCCTAAGAAATGTGGTATGGTTAAGCAAAACTTAATTGTGGTTGTCCGATTCTTCTTACGACTTAGGCATGGGCTAAGAAGAAACTTTTCTCCCCGGTAGACAACTACATAAAAGAATACCTACGAAAACCACAAAATTACAATGACTAAATCACATAAACATGAGCATTTCTCCTCTGAAGGACATTTTTTAATTCACATTTCTTGTGTTTCTAGATGTTTCTTTCATTCTTTTTTGACTTGCTTAGAATTGTAAGTTTGAGCTTCGCAACAATGATTATGCCAAATTAGGTTTAGAAAGTTAGTAAACTAGAGATTCACATATTGGAATAAGTTTTAATTATTTCCTCTTAGGATCGAAACGCAGACTCATTGAACCGCATATTACTTGACACGTATACTTGCGTGTTTGGCCACTTGCCTCGCGGTAGCTTTTCGGTCATCAAGACACTAGATTAAAGTGGATAATAGAGGGCACCAATCCACATTTCCAAATTCATCTCCGCCATAAAGTGTTTTAAGTGTCATGAATTTGAGCATATTGAAGCAGATTGCAAAACCAGGGGGACATGACGATATAGTTTACTGAGCAGGGGGCTATTGAAGAAAGGGGTAATGACACAGTAGACACTAAAGAAGACGAGGTATAAAGGAGTACCAACTTCCAACTGATGAGGAAAAGATGTACGTAGTTCCAGCTAAGCCCATTATAGAGAGTCCAACCGAATTAACAGTGATTGTCCAAGACAGTTTTGAGTTCGAGTAACCGATACCATAGTCATGGCAGTCCCCGATAAGAAGAATTCATAAATACTACTAAAACTCATAAAAAAGATGATATGGAAACAAAAATTGCAAAAAAGCAAAATACAAAAGTATATTTTGATGATATGGACAGACACCGTTAAGAAAATTAAATGAATTACATACTAGTTGTGATAATAATACACATTTAGAATCAATTAGATAGAGTTTTAAATTTCAAAGTTCACTTGATTTATCATTAACAAATTCTACATAATAATGACAACTTTTTTATAAGATCCTTTTATGAATTGGTGTATCAAGAAACACGAACCTCAAACAAAATTAATATCAAGTTAAACATTCATCATAGAAACAATTTCAACATATAATGTGATGTGGGGTGCCTTAGCGGGGTGCTAAAAGGCACCCCTGTAGTGCGAGTGCTAAAACAAAGCTCGAGTGTAGGCGCTGAATGGGCCCCGAAGCGAAGCGCTTTAAACCCGTGAGGCCAGAAACCTCGCAAAGCTTCGTGTTCGCGGAAGCAAGAGCGAAAGCGGAGCAAGATCGCGAACTCTCTCGAAGGCAGGGGTAGGCGCGAACTATCACGGTCCAGGAAGAAGCATCACGAGTTGCCGAACCCGTGAAGTCTTTTTCTAGATTCTTTTGGCCTTCCTACCAATTTCTTTTGTGTGGAAGTTTTCATTCCTACCTCTTTCCTTTTCTCCTCCAATAGGAGTCTATATATTGTTGTTTTTATAGAATCAGGTTTGTCTTTGTTGTGTTTGATTTCAGATTTCCTGTGTGGAGAGTTTTACCTTTTGTAGGGTTGTATCAAGGAGATGGTAGTACTCCGACTGTATCATACTCCGAGGTGGTGATGTATCTTTCATTTTCATCTTCCATAACCCTTCACCACTCATCCTAGCCGTCAGCTTGCTGCCAGTTGTTCTGACCGCCGTTTTCCCTCACCAGCCGCACTCCCATGNGTATCTTTCCTTTTCATCTTCCATAACCCTTCACCACTCATCCTAGCCGTCGGCTTGCTGCTAGTTGTTTCGACCGCCGTTTTCCCTCACCAGCCGCACTCCCATGGCTTTTCCGATCGCTACTTGCACTTCCCCGCTCGTTGTCCACCATCCTAAAGTGTGGCGAGTCTTCTCAGCTGTTTTACCACCTTCTCAACGTGCTACTCCACCCTCCAACCAATCTCCCAGCCACCCAACAGACCTTCCTGCNCACTCCCATGGCTTTTCTGATTGCTACCTGCACTTCCCCGCTCGTTGTCCACCATCCTAAAGTGTGGCGAGTCTTCTCAATTGTTTTACCACCTTCTCAACGTGCTACTCCACCCTCCAACCAATCTCCCAGCCACCCAACAGACCTTCCTGCCACCCTAACTGCTGCCCCCACTTCCAGTTCACCTTCCAACCTTTGTTGACCACTCTCCTGCATTCATCCTTGCTATCCCAAGCCACCAGATCCACTTCACCAACCTCCACTCCCTTGGAATACTCCTTAGAGACGTTTTCTTGTGACGTGTATGTTTTGTGTTGTTATTTTCTATCGTGTTGTGTAGTAACCATCTCTCTACAATAATAAAAATTTGTTTCGTATGTTTCCGTTGTTTTTCCTACTCATTCCGGTATCATAATGACTCAAGAATTACTCTAAAAATTTGCTCAAGTGATTCATCAAATATAGCAGAAAAGCTTTGTTTACTTTTACATTCAAGAATCATTTTATCAGATGTTCAGGTTCATCCTCAGGAGTAGCTTCCATTTCACATATTCAAAAACCTGAAAGGTCGCCTAGTTTTCAATTGGCTCAAGACACTCTACTACAGATTATTTTGTGAACAAAAACTAATAGTGAAAGTCCGTTTCCTTTGTGAAATGAACATATTAACCAAAAATTGGTTGTTATATAACTATTACTTCAAAGCAACACCAGAAAATAAAAATGAATACGAAAGTGAAACAATTTGGTGATTTCTAGAAAGACCCCAGAAAAAAAAGTAACAGAGATAGTTACATTTTCCAATATGGGAATCTCATAGAGTTCGACAAACTTCTCCCGGAGTAATCTATTCATTTCATCAACATCACAAGCATGCGTCCAATATGAATCATGAACTCCTGCAATCATTAGAGATCAAACCATTACTACATAAATTTCATAACAATATGGGCTTTCTTGGCTATGAGCAATAGTATTTGCAGTATGAAAAACCAGAGTAGGTGATCACGTTAGATGCAGGGGAAACAGGAGGTCTGTAAAATAAATAATTATCAATTTCTATTTTATGAAAAATATTAATCAAAACCAGGCAACCTGCAAAATTCAGCCCTGCCTTCTTGCAAGCAACTGCAGTCATCATCATATGAGATCCATCAAGTGAATGAACAAAATTTGGGGGGAAAGCTGTTCTTTGTCGCTTTACCATGACCTACAAAATAGAAAATACCATGAAAGATAAGAAATATGGAAACATAAAAGTCACTGTAAGCAAGCATTGATCCTAAATGTTAATCCGGGTAGAGGGTGTTAGGGGAGCAGATTAAGTAGAAAATTTGCAGTATGACAGTGCTAAATCTAACTTGGAAGAGTACAGGGGCCCACCTTCTCAGTGCCCTGCTGCAAGCTTAAAACCTGAAGTGAAGTTTTGACCTATAAAATTATTTGACAAATGGGTGTCAGGAATAATTTTACCTTTGTTTCTCTTGCATCTGCTTGACTTGTTAATGGATTAAGAGATAATAATGAACAGTACTGTAAGGGGTATAGCTTACAATATGCCGGCCTATTTTCTGGTAAGGTTGAACAACTGGCAAACCAAGAGGGGTGATCCATCTCACCGTCTGATTTTCAGAAGCAATCAACTGTTATAGTCAAAAGGTTTATTACGTAAGCCATGTTATTGAAAAGTTATAGATATTTTAAATAAGTGAAAATGGAACTGTCAAATAAGCACGGATGCGGATTATCCTTATCTTGAACTAATTTAGACGGGTATATATCAAAATTTCCATAACAAGTTTCCTAATTGTTGAAATGGGAACTTGTAGATTGTGTCAAAGGATTTGTTAATTTTTAGCTCTAAAATTGAAGTTTGCTCCAAAAATAAAATAGCTTTTGGCTCACCTAGAGCTCTAATAAATTTCAACGAGCCATTTGATGAACCAAGTGTGGCTTGGATAAAACATAAATGGAGCCAAATTCAGATTTAATCAAGTTAGCCAAGGTCAGATTGAAATGTGATATGTATGTATAAATGCATATATATACACGCGCGCGCGCAGACGTATATAAATAAGACATATACAAAGGTATATATACATAGACCTATACCTATACATATAGATATAGGTATGCATATGTATATGTAGACTGTGTATACATACATAGACATACACCTATGCATAACCTATATATCTTTGTGTCTATACATATACGTGCATGTATGTATATATGTATGTATTTGTATGTAAAAGTGTTATCAATGCGCAAAGCACAATATAATGTGCCTATGTGTCTGCGTGTATGCGTGTATGCGTGTCTGCGTGTCTGCGTGTCTGCGTGTCTGTGTGTCTCTGTGTGTGTATGTTTGTTTGTGTTTGTGTGTTTGCGCGGGCGTGAAATCTACACATGCATGAGTACATGTATTTGTGTGAGTGCGCGTGAATCTACATATGTTATGTATGAGTATATGTATTTATGTTAACTTAAGAATAGAAGATTGTAAATTGATAACGATCAATTTACTATAGCTCAAAGCAAGTTGAAATCAAAATTCATGAGAAATGTTTGGATCAAATCAAATTATGGCAATCTATAACTAGGGCTCAAGAATTGACCTTTAACAGCCTTATACGTCCGCCAAGCAGAAAAATGTTGGTTGAAAGACTACAAAAGCCCATTAACCTCAATGGTGTCTGTTCATGACATGCGGAAGTAATGCAAACTAAAACGGGTATTCTAAAAACATTAATTAAAACCACATGTGAAAACAATCATGCTCTATCTTGTTAGCTATGATCAAGAGTAAGGATGCATATCACCACCTTACATTTGAAATTCGTAGAAATCTCAAATCAATACTATTGCATAATAAAACTAAGAAATAAACTCAAATTATCATAACAATATTTTATTCCTTGAAATCTTCAGACAAATTACAAACAATAATACCAAAAGCAAATATAGAGAACCTAAAGTATAGCATGGAGATGAGAGGCTACAAAGTTATAGTTTAAATAAACTAAATTTGTAAATTTTGAAATACCAAAGTTTCACCATAGGTGGAATACAAACCTATGCAGAAAGCAATAAGCGGTGCAGGATACGAGGATAGATCTGAAGAACTTTTCTAACACAGTTTCTGTCTGGACCTAGCTAGGAACAGTATAAATAAGCCTAAAAATACTACCCAAATAGTTAGCATAAGGTTGCTACTCTGCTGCTTATGATGACCATGATGAGTAATTAGCAATGGATGCCAGGGTGAACTCCATAAAAAGCCCAACCCCACCCATGCATGTCCACCTGATGCATGGAGAACAGCACACGCCTGCCATAAAAGATGGCTCCTAACATAGTGCCTTTTTAGTAGAGGCACCCATTACTCGCAGAACATTATAATAAAACTCATGCACACATAACTTTATATCTTCGCTTTTCACGAAAATAAAGACTTTGCAGGCAGTCATCTTGAGCTGGGAACATAATACTTGACACTTCATGCATCAAAATCCCAGAAAAATGAAATTATTTTCAATAACCAACATGCTTTTAACACTTTTTTTTGCTTATGGCAGAATGTAATATTTTCCCATAAAACTGTTGAAGAAAGCAACAAAGTCACTAAAAACAAAAAACTCGTGCCAAATATCTTGTGTCTCAAAAGCAAACCAAAGCACAGGCAAGTTACATTCTACATTTTGGCCAAATGATGGGCGAACAAGATAAATAGAAGCATGCTACTACAGTTTACATGACAAGGTAAACCGATTATTGAAGTCCAACCTTAGCACAATCCCCAAGCCAAGTCATGATAGCACGCGCAGCTTCAAACATCTCCCCCAGTGCAGTTAATGTGATCTACCAAAAAAAGGGGCATTTACATACATACCACAAAAGTCCTATGAATTTACATATCTAGCACCAACTTTACTTTTTTTTACACTTATGCCACCCAAATCATTCATAGCACATAAAAAATGCCATCATTTTACTTTAAAAGAGTGAAATACACCATTTCATGCTTAAGTAAGGTGGCCTGTATGTAAAAATTGAAATTAAAGGGTTAGATATGTAAATACATAGGATTTGAGTGGCATTTATGTAAATCTTCCGAAAAAGACCCAACAGTATTAAGAATTTGAGCTTAGGTCAATAATGAAAATCAAATACATAATCACCTTTACTTACTCTAGCTGCATAGCAAGATGCTCGAAATAATTGAGTATCATCTGCGATAAGGCCCCTCTCCTTCAGCCTTCTCTTTATCTGTTCGCGTGCACCAATATAGGTAACACCATATACTGATGTCATAACGGTTTGCTTTACCATTTTTCTGTCCACCTGTTTAAAATCAGGTTAAAAAGTCAACCCAAAAAAAAATTCTGATATTCCTCTACCGTGCTAGCCACTGATGGACTCACTCCTATGCAAAACAAACTAAACATGTAGAAAGGTATGAATCGTATTATTCACATTTAATAACCATG
>JXCR01004651.1:0-18246 GCA_002079205.1 Phalaenopsis hybrid cultivar
TATATATATATATATATAACTATAACAATGTGTGGCTACTCCCCATATTTACATGGATAATTTTCGTCATAGGCAAGACCTAAAATAGACTATTTCGGCTAAATTTGATCCACCAAAGCACCTTGGACAATGAAAGTAGCCATGAATTTGAAAGGGAGAAGAAAGATAATAGTAGGGATATTTTTTTCCTTACATAAATAAAAAATATCAAGAAGGTTAGGAATATATTCTTCCAAATTAAAGGAACTCAGTCACATATAGCATAACGAATCACACATATAACTATTTCAGATAAAGCACTCAACTTGAAATAAATGAGTAAAATATATCCCTAGCCTCTTTAATACAAGTGTTTATAAGCCAAACCATCACCCCTAAAAACGGAACCAATAGATTTGATTCAATATAGGTTTGATTATTTATTCAATAATTTAGATCTTGAAGACTTGATTTTGATGATTTGAGCCATGTTTTGATTGGTTCATTTTGATTTAAGAAGATTTAAATAGACTAATCAAATTTAATTTCATATTTTTTGTGTAAATATAAACATAAATAGATTTTTCAATAAATTTCTTACTCTTGTGTTTACCTTCTTTCTGCTCAAATTCTTTTACTTATGCAATTATTGTTTTATCATTATATTATGGTCATATAATGATATCCAACAGAAAAGCTGTATACACAAACAATAATAAGAGTTCTTCTTCCGACCGAATTTGGACAATGATAAGAATTCTTCTTAAGTACTCACTTTTATAGATAATCAATGAAAAGAATTTGGAGCATCTTCTTCTCTTAGTATAGCTACTCATGTTGCAGACAAAAGTAACATGTAGATGCAACGATACATCTTCATAATTATAAATATAGAGAATGAGAGAGAGCGAGTTTGAAGTTCAGATATTTCCTAAATCAATAGTAGTTGAGATGGAAGAGATGAGTTCATAAATAAGAATAAAAGAGACGTGGAAACTGCAGAAAAAAACAATATAAGAGTAAAAGCCAGTGAGGATATTAGGACTTCTTAAGTTTTAAACTAATATTACAAGATAATGCTCTCAAATTGAGAGATTTGTTGGTAAAAACTTGTGAAGATTGATAGCAATTTTTGCTTGTTGGATTTAATACATTTTTTTGGTAAAATAATTCTAGAAAATTTTGTTGGATTTAAGTGGTGGAAGGTTAATGTGAAGATTTTCAACAATCAAGGATGAATATCTGAATTGTCAACCCCTTTCTCCCATTCCTCATTTCTACCATATTCATCACATGGAACCTCTTAGGCTTCACCAATTCGAGCATCATTTCCCATAAAGGTCTCATGGATACATCTCTCTTGTAGAACAAAAGTTTAACCATGTCCTTCACTATTAAAGAAGGTTAAATATTCAAATTCAAAAGCGCGCCACTCTTTTTCTGAATTGGAGAAGATGGAATTGCACTATTGATAAATTGATATGTACAATAGTAGTTTGACTATACTATCCATAAATGGGCTACAACAAATGTAGTTGATAATGAAGACCATAGTCAATGGTTACAATAGTGACAATTGACCACAGAGGTTGATATTGGAAGCTGTAAATGTAGTAGTCTCTTACAAAGGTCTTAGTTCGTTGTTGCACATTCATGTAGTAGTTGGTCACAAAAGGTCATGGTTGAAAGCTACAATATCATCAGTTGGCCATAGAGGTCGTATTTGGTTTGGTTACTACAATGTTGTATGTTGATCACATAGGTCGTAATTGGTAATTGTAATAGCATTATTTTGCCACATACTTGGTATATTAAAGTTGTAACAGTGTAATCAGCTACAAAAGTCATAGTTGGTTGTTGCAGATGCACTAGTTGGTTAAAAAAACTATGGTTAAATGAAAGTTGAATTATCATCTATTGGTCACAGAGGTTATTGTTGGTTAATGCAACATTGTTATTTTTTCACACCGTCTATAGTTGGTGACTGCAATAGCATAAGTTGGTGACTGCAATAGTGGTTTACCTTATAGACCATAGTTGGTGATTGTAACATCGTCAATTGGTCATAAAATCCTTATTTGTTCATCCAAATAAACAATTATGATGCTAATATGACGTAAAAAATGACACAAATTATTTGTGTCATAATATTTCAGCAAAAAATTGACGGAATTAACATCACCGATGCCCGATTTAAAGACGAAAAAATAGGTCACAAATTTTACGATAACGACAACCCATAAATATAGTTGGATTTACCTTTGATCTATGTCTGATATAACTGACACAAATTTGCTTAATTCCTATAATGTTCTTGGGTTGTTATCTCAGT
Source organism: Phalaenopsis hybrid cultivar (assembly GCA_002079205.1). Taxonomy (NCBI): domain Eukaryota; kingdom Viridiplantae; phylum Streptophyta; class Magnoliopsida; order Asparagales; family Orchidaceae; genus Phalaenopsis; species Phalaenopsis hybrid cultivar. Next base: position 2,312 of record JXCR01004651.1, read on the forward strand.
TATTGATGGTGCATGTTAGAGTGTAATAATCGCTAACAATAATGGTTGACAATCTTTGAACTCTCTCTTAACCTGCATTGTGTGACTTGAGCTAGAGCTGATAGAGAACTATATATTACATGTCCAGGGATTTTAAATTCTAGGCATTAATGGATAAAGCAAGTTTAAAAGGATCTAGTATCTAGTTGGGATTATAAATGAATCCATCTTCGCCTTTATATGGATCAGGATTTGTCTAAGTTGATGTGTTTTGGGTCCTACTAATGACAACTATGATACTAATTTGAGACATTTGATTCGTGGGGTGAATGAAAATTTTCAAAATTAAAAAATTTCATTATTACATATATTCATGAACTTGAGATCACCAACATCAAATTTCTTGAGCTTGAAATTTTCATAAGTTACAAAGCAATTTGTGGTAATCTCCTCCAATAAACCCAAAAGAACTGCGTGCAAATACTAGTTATTTTAAGTCCACCTAAACACCTAGTTGGCAAACATAGAGAGTGGATGTTAGGTCTAGAGATAGATTAGGAGATAATATATCTTTATAGGATCTTTTGGCTCATAGCCAATGGAGAGAGATCCAAATTTGAAGGAATTTCTTTTATTGCAAATGAAAAAATTAGTTTGGTGAGCCCACGGTATTGAAGGTTGAATGATAGCTTAATTTTCCACCTTATTTGATATTTTTAATTTTAATAATTTGTTTATTATTTTGGTTGTCTCTTTAACTTAACCATTTATCTAAGAATTATAAGCTAAGGATCAGAACTTGAGGAAATCAACACTATTATTAATACAAAAATAACAAATGTTTTTTTGAATAATTATGGTTCATTGTTGATAATGGGTTCTAGAGGCAAGAAGAATTGAGTGAAAATTATTTAACCAAGAAAGTTGACTACTGCTTCAATAATTTGGACTAGCTAAGATACAACTTTAACCAATTTGGTAAAAGTAATATACAATAACCAATATAAAATAATGTTACCAAATATTTATTGTAGCTTGCATTTGACTATGAGCTGCAATATTTCCTTATTACTTACTCCAGACTTAGCTTCCCTGTACCTAACTAATTTATAGAACTCCCTTCCTACTGGATTTCTCTCCATCTCACTCCACATATCTTCATTGTTTTTCATATTTTCTTTACACCTTTCCTAACACTCCTTTTCTTTCACTAACTAGCTCTCTAATCTTCTCAATTGCTATCTTAATCTAATTAAAGTTGCAATTCAATAATGCTACACCACTCAACTCCCACCCCAATGAGTTGTAATGCTTAGTTAATATAAAAGTTCGGATCTTGCCATGTAATATGAGAGAAATTGCTTCTTTCTTATTACCGATATAATAATAGAGATTATAATTTTGACATGATAACTTTTCTCTCCCAGTAATGAAATTCTTGAGATTTGGGATACTAGAGCAAATCAAATATTTTTGAAGTGTCATTAAAGTTCTTATTAGTCTCCTTTCATTTTTTGTTTGAATATTCAAAAAAGTGATCTTATAGTTGTCCTTTGTAACCAATATTTTTCTAGTGATTGAGGGCTTTAGCTCTCATTCAAATATCATAATTTTAAAACCCTATATTTCTTTCTTACATAACTTTGGGATTAAATTTTGTCATAATTGAAAAGATTTTGATGGTAATAGCGCCAAAAGATTGCGTTTGATCAATATCTTAGTTATAGTTAGAAAAAAAAATCATGTTATATATTAAAATAAAATCAGATAATATGTATAACACCCAAATTTTAAATATTTATAAACTTTCATGTACTTACAAGAAATTTTCAAATTTCCTTCCAAACAACAAATTTCTTCAACCCAAGGGATCTAATCTTAACATGAACAAAAAACATGACTTTAATAATTCAAAAAATGATATTAATGTTAATTCCATAACTATGTAAGTTTGAGTGATATATATTAATATCCCCTTTACCATATATAATATGTCAATGCACATATTTCCTTCATTAACTTATAACCATGTTTAAAGCCATTCAAAATTATAAAGGGCAACATAAACCACCTAGATTTTTATGTTTTTCCAATATGATTGCTATGATGATAAACTAAGGAAGGAAAATCCCCCTTAGCTCCAAAGAAAACTAATATAAAAAAAAAAATACAGTAAAAAAAATTTTAAAAAAAATATTAATTTATATTTATTTTTATTTTTATTTGAGGAGTTCAGAATAAACAAAGGAACAGATAGCATGAGGCTGTTACGTCAAGGAAAGCCCCAAATCAGCATGGTGGCACCAGCTTTCCTCATTAAATAAGCATGGATATTACTGTTACGTAAGTGTTGACCAAAAACAGTTTGCTTGAAATTCCAATAGAAACAAATAAGTGTAAAATCTTTATACAAGGGACATTTGCATACATGCCACCCAATCTTCTTACATATTTATATCTCTGACCTCCAAGTTTTACTTTTTTATCATATAAAAAAATATCAATATTTAACTTCTAGAAAAAAAATGAAATGATATTTTCATGCATAAGTTGCATATATATGTAATTATTAAAATTTATATTATAAATATGTGAATATATACTAATTAAGTGAATTACTGGACGGTTTCTGCTAATGAGAAGATTATCAACATGGTCAAAAGAACTTGATGATTGATTTGATTAAAGATTATGAGAGAGGCACTTAAAATTTTATATTTTGATTAATAATGATCTGTCGCTGTCTACTTTCCCAAGATAACGATCATGATGTATCAGTCTTGGATCTAATGAAGAGTGTTGGTTTCTGACTACTGCAATTTAATAGTTCCATAAAATCTACCTGACTTTAGTTCAAACCAGATCAGTAAGGTCTGTCGGTGGAGCTTCTGTTAGTGTAAATCTGGCTATCCGTATACATTATTTTAAGAGTTATTTAGGATCATTTTTTGTCAATATTGTTTATAATTTGATAGAGATTAAAAGGATATTTAATCTCATTAAAAGGAGTTGATTTTATTTTATACTATGTAGTTTGTAAATCAATTATATGGTGGGGAGGGAGACATGGGGGAAGGATGGTAGGGAGACTGCGGTGGCGAGGGAGCGGCGGCAGGCAGATAGCAAGCTGAGAGGGAGGTGATTAGGGGCTTGGGTTGGCCTCCTTGAGCCGACCTCCTAAAGCAACCCAATGGGCCACGTCTAGTTGGCCGGTCACCTCCTCCGACTGATCGACTACCTTGGGTCTACTGCCTACATTTGCAACCTTTGTCGACCGAAATTCTCCAGAATGACAGGTCTGAGCGAGGAAAAGACCAAAATATTATGTATTATCCTCTCTAAAGCAAGACACTGTTATAATGTTTCTTTTCACTCTTTTCCTCATCTATAAATAGCTATGAGAACCTGTAACATGTAAAAGGACCCTCGCATCTGTCTTTTTGGGCTTTCCACTCTCTCAATCCCCACGTAGAGAGAACTCTCTCCACTTCCCCTATTGTAAACCAAGGATTTAAGGAAATAAAAGTGGCAAAAAAGCCCAGGAACACCCTCTTTGTCCCCCAAAGGGGCAAATCTCTCTATCTCCTCTTTCTTTCTCTTTCCCTCGGTCCCAATGATTTATGCTTTGGGCATGATTTACTGGATATATTGGAATTCAACATCTTAAAATGAGTGGTGAGTGATACACTTAAAATATATAGTATTTTTAGACATATTTTTATACCTATTTTTGAGATATTGCGCTTTAATGAAATATATTTGTGTGTTTTTCTTTCATGTACAAGTAAAAAGATGAAAAATGCTAAAAGAAGTGAAAAAAGATCAAATTTGGTGCAAAAATGTGAAAATGGTGCAAAAGAGTTTTGGCGCCTAAGCGGCAGATCCGGCGCTAAAGCGCTAGTGAAATAGAGAAGGCCGCGCCTAAGCGCTGGAGGCCCCGCGCTTAAGCGCCAGAGGCGGTTATTTGACGGTTTAATTCATTTTGCTGAATTTTGAAGAGACATTTGAGACATCTATTGGCTAAAGAGGGTGGTTATGACCACTATAAACAAAAATATGATTAAAGGACTTGTGAAAGGAGTCATCCTTTGGAAAATACATCGAATTAGGATACATTTTGAAGAGTTACCACCAAGACATCTCTTGGAGATTTATAAAAGAAGGACGTTGAGACTTTTTGAAGTGTGCTTGAAAAGGGAAAGTCTTGAGAAGTTCTTGAAGAAGTTTGGAGAGGAACGTTTGAAGAGATTTTCAAACACCATAAATTTACTTTATTCTTTTTGTTTTTAGTTTTATTGTGAGAGTTAAGAGTGTTATAAAAGAGAAAAGATTCAAAGAAACTTCAAGAGTTTGGTGGAGGATTTGAGATAAGTCTTTATCATTATTTTTAAACTACTTTTAGTTTTAATTGAGACTTCTTATTTGTTTGATAATGATGTCTACTTTTAAACTAAAGTGTGGTTATATTTCTCCCATAGATTCTGAGTAGTTTTCTTTATATTTCTCCTTAAAATGATAAGTAATTAAAGTGTTGGATGGAAGTTGTGGANCCATTCAAAATTATAAAGGGCAACATAAACCACCTAGATTTTTATGTTTTTCCAATATGATTGCTATGATGATAAACTAAGGAAGGAAAATCCCCCTTAGCTCCAAAGAAAACTAATATAAAAAAAAAAATACAGTAAAAAAAATTTTAAAAAAAATATTAATTTATATTTATTTTTATTTTTATTTGAGGAGTTCAGAATAAACAAAGGAACAGATAGCATGAGGCTGTTACGTCAAGGAAAGCCCCAAATCAGCATGGTGGCACCAGCTTTCCTCATTAAATAAGCATGGATATTACTGTTACGTAAGTGTTGACCAAAAACAGTTTGCTTGAAATTCCAATAGAAACAAATAAGTGTAAAATCTTTATACAAGGGACATTTGCATACATGCCACCCAATCTTCTTACATATTTATATCTCTGACCTCCAAGTTTTACTTTTTTATCATATAAAAAAATATCAATATTTAACTTCTAGAAAAAAAATGAAATGATATTTTCATGCATAAGTTGCATATATATGTAATTATTAAAATTTATATTATAAATATGTGAATATATACTAATTAAGTGAATTACTGGACGGTTTCTGCTAATGAGAAGATTATCAACATGGTCAAAAGAACTTGATGATTGATTTGATTAAAGATTATGAGAGAGGCACTTAAAATTTTATATTTTGATTAATAATGATCTGTCGCTGTCTACTTTCCCAAGATAACGATCATGATGTATCAGTCTTGGATCTAATGAAGAGTGTTGGTTTCTGACTACTGCAATTTAATAGTTCCATAAAATCTACCTGACTTTAGTTCAAACCAGATCAGTAAGGTCTGTCGGTGGAGCTTCTGTTAGTGTAAATCTGGCTATCCGTATACATTATTTTAAGAGTTATTTAGGATCATTTTTTGTCAATATTGTTTATAATTTGATAGAGATTAAAAAGATATTTAATCTCATTAAAAGGAGTTGATTTTATTTTATACTATGTAGTTTGTAAATCAATTATATGGTGGGGAGGGAGACATGGGGGAAGGATGGTAGGGAGACTGCGGTGGCGAGGGAGCGGCGGCAGGCAGATAGCAAGCTGAGAGGGAGGTGATTAGGGGCTTGGGTTGGCCTCCTTGAGCCGACCTCCTAAAGCAACCCAATGGGCCACGTCTAGTTGGCCGGTCACCTCCTCCGACTGATCGACTACCTTGGGTCTACTGCCTACATTTGCAACCTTTGTCGACCGAAATTCTCCAGAATGACAGGTCTGAGCGAGGAAAAGACCAAAATATTATGTATTATCCTCTCTAAAGCAAGACACTGTTATAATGTTTCTTTTCACTCTTTTCCTCATCTATAAATAGCTATGAGAACCTGTAACATGTAAAAGGACCCTCGCATCTGTCTTTTTGGGCTTTCCACTCTCTCAATCCCCACGTAGAGAGAACTCTCTCCACTTCCCCTATTGTAAACCAAGGATTTAAGGAAATAAAAGTGGCAAAAAAGCCCAGGAACACCCTCTTTGTCCCCCAAAGGGGCAAATCTCTCTATCTCCTCTTTCTTTCTCTTTCCCTCGGTCCCAATGATTTATGCTTTGGGCATGATTTACTGGATATATTGGAATTCAACATCTTAAAATGAGTGGTGAGTGATACACTTAAAATATATAGTATTTTTAGACATATTTTTATACCTATTTTTGAGATATTGCGCTTTAATGAAATATATTTGTGTGTTTTTCTTTCATGTACAAGTAAAAAGATGAAAAATGCTAAAAGAAGTGAAAAAAGATCAAATTTGGTGCAAAAATGTGAAAATGGTGCAAAAGAGTTTTGGCGCCTAAGCGGCAGATCCGGCGCTAAAGCGCTAGTGAAATAGAGAAGGCCGCGCCTAAGCGCTGGAGGCCCCGCGCTTAAGCGCCAGAGGCGGTTATTTGACGGTTTAATTCATTTTGCTGAATTTTGAAGAGACATTTGAGACATCTATTGGCTAAAGAGGGTGGTTATGACCACTATAAACAAAAATATGATTAAAGGACTTGTGAAAGGAGTCATCCTTTGGAAAATACATCGAATTAGGATACATTTTGAAGAGTTACCACCAAGACATCTCTTGGAGATTTATAAAAGAAGGACGTTGAGACTTTTTGAAGTGTGCTTGAAAAGGGAAAGTCTTGAGAAGTTCTTGAAGAAGTTTGGAGAGGAACGTTTGAAGAGATTTTCAAACACCATAAATTTACTTTATTCTTTTTGTTTTTAGTTTTATTGTGAGAGTTAAGAGTGTTATAAAAGAGAAAAGATTCAAAGAAACTTCAAGAGTTTGGTGGAGGATTTGAGATAAGTCTTTATCATTATTTTTAAACTACTTTTAGTTTTAATTGAGACTTCTTATTTGTTTGATAATGATGTCTACTTTTAAACTAAAGTGTGGTTATATTTCTCCCATAGATTCTGAGTAGTTTTCTTTATATTTCTCCTTAAAATGATAAGTAATTAAAGTGTTGGATGGAAGTTGTGGAGAGTATTGATCTTTAATATTTGAAGAAGTTGTGATGATTTAATTCTATGTACTTCATTTACTTCTCGATCTGGTCTATCTAGATGTTAAAATTTGTAGTGAGAATATGTAATAACCGGTCTGGTATTGTCTCAATCAACAATTGAAAAGAATCACATGAGATTGTATGAATGAGAATGTAATTCATATGATTTAGTGCAAATAAATAGGGAAATAATCTGTGAAGGGTGTAGAGTTAGAGGACTTTAAAGTGACATGCTAAACCCCCCAACTTGGTTTATTGTTTTAGGTTCTGATACAAGATGTTAGCCCCCAGATGGAGGGAATTGATAGAACTCTAGAGTGAGATCTAGTATCTTCTATGCCTAGCCGGTCTTCAGAACTATTCAAACTTTAAATTATCCAATGTCCTTTTTAGCATCTCTAGTAAGGGTAAAAAATAATATTGCTCATATTTAGCACAATACAATTTGCATACTTTCACAACAGAAATCATATACTTATTACCGATTCATAATAAGGAGAAAGATATTTTCATATTAAGTGTTTTTTTCTTTTACATAAACTTAAGTTATCTTTAGAAGTTGTTACTGTTTTGTTAAAATCTCAAAAATACCAAAAAGATTTGAATTTTAATTACTATAAAAATATCTATAGTTTAAGTAATTTTCATTTTGAAATAGAAAGTTTGTTGATCAATAGTGCATATTGTGAATTTCCCCGTGGGTTTGATATTCGGGTCTTAATCAAAAAGTCATATATTATTTGATAATGATACATATACTTGCGTAGTATTCGAATATATATATAAATTAAAAAGTAAATTCTTATTTCTCCAAGATCAAGTTTTTGGTTTTGTTGCAAAGTAAGGAAACATAAGTGAAAAATATCATCAAAGATATTGTTATATTGTGCACATAAACAGTAACGGGATCAGTGAGCGTGGTGCCAAGAATAAGAAAACTAGCATATCAAGTGGGTAAAAATCCTAAACTGAGAAACAATAAAAAATATAATACTTATTTTCTTTAGTTTTTTCAAAAGAATGAAGAAATAAAAAAAATCTCTCAACACACCCTAGGCATCGAAAGCCTGTCTTGAAACTCGACTAAAAAAAATTATGAAGGTAGTTTCCTACTCAATAGTGCAACCTTCTCGAAGGGTGCGACATAAATTAATCACCCCATTAGTGAGTCTCGATGGTTAACCTCGTGAAGGCGTTGATAAGATCTGTATAAAACCTGACAAAAAGTGCTTCCCGCCGAATTTGACATTCCAACCATAGCAAAAAAGACGAACAAAGAGTGAAACTTGAGTTTAGCATATAACATATCTAAAAAGCTAAAAATCAATCGATACTTTTCTAAAAAACCAGGGCACAAAATCAATACATCAAAAGTAACACAAATGAGATGAAAGAATTGTTTAAAAAATTAAGAGAATATAGCTATTGATTCTTGAAATTATATTTTCTATTTTCATGAATCTTTCATTCTTATTATGATTTAGCCTCCGAGAAGTAAAAGACTCGGAGGGTTTTATGTATGACAAAAACAACTCAGATTTTTATAAAGCCAAACATACTGTCGTTGGAGTCGCGCCAACAACTCGCTCTCCGAACAAATTGACAAGCTCTACTAAATTGGTTCGACGTCCTTGGCCAACTACCCAGTCGACCACCTCGTCCGACCGATCGACTAACTCAGGTTGGTCATCTGCATTTGATGACGCCAACTGACCGAAAAACTACAGAATGACAGATTTGAGCGAGGAAATGACAGAAATACACTTTACTACCCTCCTTAAACTAGAGACACCTTTGTAATTTTACCTTTCCCTATTTTCCTCTTCCATAAATAGTAGAACTTGTAAGATGGAAATGGGCCCCCGGATCTCTCTTTTTGGGCTCTCATCCCTCTCTATCTCTCTATAGGGAGAACATTCTCCCTCCCCCTCTCTTATAAATAAAAAATTCAAGGAAATATACGACGCCAAGGAGCTCAGAACACTCCTCTTTGCTCTCCTAAAAGGAAAATCTCCTTCATTCTCTCTCTCTCTCTTTCCCTCAATCCCAACACTACATGCATTGGGCACGGTCTACCAGACACATTTGAATTCAATTATTTATTTATATATATATATATATATATATATATATATATATATATATATATATATATAAAATTTGTTAGATTTGTAACAAATTATTTATTAGATTTGTAGCTTGTTCCTTTTTGTTCTATGATACTAGAAAATTCTTTACTCTCAACATTTATTTGGCATGAGAGGTGCCCTATTTGTTTAAATGATATAAAATGTCACTATAGAAAAAAAACGCTAAAAACGCGGAAAAAATTGGTTCTTTTTACACGTTGGAAAAATTATTTTAATTACAGACAATTTTGCGATTGTTTTTATCTTGATTATTTGTGATGACATAACTACAACATATACTGTCATGTATCAACAGTATTTTATTTTCCGACTGTTCTTAATTATAGCCAACGATATAACTTATCGGTTATAAGCAAATATTTACTGATGACTACAGTTCATCGGTTATCTTCTAATCTGCTATCTGATGATGTTTTAACCGATGCTTTTTATTATTAAGCGGCGTGAACAGCCTTCGGTAATAGTGTTAATAACCAACACATTAAAAGTCATTATATAAGTCATCTGAATAATCCTACATCCAGCCTGAAATCACTTAATCTCTCCCCCAGGACTATCGTCTTCTCTACCCGAAGCCCACACATGTCCCTCTCTGTTTAGTCCAAAACTATCACCTTCATCCTCGAAACCTTCGCGATACAGTCAAAATAGGGGCTAGCTAGGAGCACAGTGGCAGGATCGCAACTTACAATGACCGAAAACATCCATTTTTCTCCTACTTCTGCTGCTCTGCTAATCGAAACGATCAAGGAAGGTAACTTGTTATCTTCATTTTTGTTTTAATTTTCATTTGTTTTGAAGAATATGTTCAGGGTTTAACAACTAAGAGGTTTGCCAAATATTTTCCTATTTCAGTTGGATTACATCTAGGGTTATGAATTTAGCTAAAAGATCATTAATTGCCCGAAGATTGATTTGATTTTTTAGTTTGGATCGAGATTAGATTAAAATAGACGAGTCAAACAGTGAGCCAAAATTTTAGATTACTGATTTTGAGCTGACCGCAACTCTACTTGAAATCGGATCGTTAACACATATGACTCTGAATTTAGCGAATTTTGCTTGAAGATCGTTAATCACTAAAAAAATGATTTGAATTTTGGCTTGGATCGAGATCAAATCAAAATAAACGAGCCAAGTTACAAGTCAAATTTTGGATCAATTTCTTTTCAGGTCGATTTTGAGTCAAACACAACTCAGCTTGAAATCGAATCGTTAACAAACCTAATTACATCAGAAATCGGATTTAAGAACATATGTTTTTTACTTTATCTATGGATGCTCTTACTAGATATTTATATGAGGATGCATCTTGGTGTATGCTTTTCGTCGGTGATATCCTTCTTGTCGATAAAACTAGAGAAAAAGTTTAGGAAAAAAATAAATGTTGGTGGTTGATACTAAAGTATTTTGTTTGAGAAGATCTAGAACTAAATACTTTAAATGTAATTTTATTAGTAGTAGCTCTAGTGGCAGAAGTTGTAACTACGGGTGATCAAATCATTTAAAACGGGTGAACGCTCTAGATATCTCAGATCTCTTGTTTAAAGTGGTGGTGTTATACATGGGAAAGTGATTAATTAGAATATTTCAAGTAGGTTGGTTGAAGTGGAGGAATACATTTGGCCTATTGTGTGATAGAAAATACTACTTATACTTAAGGAAAATTTTATACTATGGTGGTGAGACCTACAATGTTCTATGACGCAAAATGTTAGCTCTTAAATTACGGGGTTGTTCGGTTAAAAGTAGGATTTAGTTTAGATCAGTTTTAATAATAATTGCAAACCCAAAGTTTTGAAATCCTAAGGTACGTGCCAAATCTGAAATAAGAATTAGTTCGAAAAATGACAATCGTTCAAAAATTGATTTTAAGTTTGACCCGCACATGAAACTCGAGATAAAATATAAACGCTTAGTTACAAGATAAAATGTTGGATCATATTTATTTGGATCATACATGTCAAATTTATTTAGAACCTACATCATCTCAACTCAAAAGTGAGGTCATTTAACATCTTATCATGCTAGTTCTATTGAAGATCATTAAATCGTCAAACATTGACTCATAATTGATTATGTGTTTCCCTCTAATAGTGTATGTCACTGTAGTTGCACCAGCCCTCTCACTAATATATTTGTTTCATATTTTGTCTCCAGCTAAAAAGCCAATCGCAAACCCCATATGAATCACTGGCTTTACAATTGTAGAGAAAATGTGAACGAAATATACTTGTGAATAAGTTAGTGTAGTTATGGTGACAAATAAAGTTAGAGATAAAATATTGATAAATGTTCACTGATTATCGAGTTTCAACATCTATAACAATCTCAGTAGGTTGTTAACGTTATGATTTCAAGCTTAACTATTGCTTGCTCCAAAATAATCAGTGTAAAAATTTTTTAGTTGTAATTGTTGTTTTGTATTAAGAAAAAGAAATTCAGACGATTTATTTAGACTTCGTGATGTTTCTTTCTAATATTATTTGCAACTATAGCTACTTCAACCCTATCACAGGCATATTTGTTTCTTATTTTGTTTCCTACTGTAAAGTCAATCATAGAAATAAATATTCTCGTTGCAGCAGCCCCTTATGTGATTGACTGAACACCTGGAAATATGTTCTTAAAAGGAAACAATTCATAGGATGTAAGTGTTTTAATGCATCCTCCAGTATGAAGTTTAATTTCAATAGTCAAAATAGAAATTCTCATCAAAATCTAGTTTGCCTGACTTTGACACCCACTCCCACACCCACCCCCGACCTTACCTCGACCACCACCCCTGCCACCATCACGACCCTCACCCCTGCCCCTGCCTCTATCCCCACCACCACCTTGTCCCCACACTCAACCCCGCTCCATTCAGTGTGGGCACCCGCTTACGCACCCACCCTCGTTCTGCCACCACCTTCACTGCCACACTCACCCCTCTCCTGCCTCCGCCACCACCCCCACACTCACCCCAGCCACCACCCTGAGCCTTGCCCCCATCCCCACACCCACCCCTCCCTTCACCCTGAATGGAGAGGGTTTGAGTGCATTTGAGGCCCGCACTACATCTATCTGGCTAGTGTCAACATATAGCATCTACCGTAACAAGCGTGATAGCAATACAAAAGTTTTTTTAAAGATATTTTAAGTAAATGTTTTATTTTTTTTTCAATGGAATGTAAAACTAACAAATTGTTGTTTTAAGATTCAACCGCCCGACCCAGACTATTCATGTCATTCATATAAGAATATGGAGATTGGATAAGAGCCATTTGCCGCCAATGTTCATGAGCACACCTACAAGAGGTGGTCCGACCAGCCTTGGATCGATGATAGATTCAGTGCTCCCAAGTGCCTGGCGAGCTAAACAAGTTTAATGTTAGTACATGTTAGCTCTAACTGAATGTAACTACTTTTATTTACAAGAGAGATTCCAACAACTGAAAGAAAGTCAATGCCAGGTGTTAGGAGGTATTGCGATCCACGATGATCCTTCCTAGTACGACTTGTGGAAGGAAGTTGTTGGAGAGAAAAAGAAGGGTTGAGTCTATGGGCTTGGGTCATAGAGCTCTGCGACGCTTACCCCTCCACTAGTGCATCTGCAGATTTATCTCTACCACATATGATGAGATCTCCATGTGTGTTGTGACATTCGCTGCTGAAATGGAGGTTGTTTCACTCAATTGAGGTCGGAGCTGGAGGCCAATATGGAGGTCAAGCTGAATGATGAGTTGGATTCTTTCCGCTAGTGGATAAGGGAGCATGGCAAGGCAACGGTAGCATTGAAGGAGGAGGAAGTGGCGACGTACGATGAGGATGAGGCTAACGAGATTGAGGAGGATTTTTAGATAGAGTTTTTTTTTTTTATGTTTATGTGCATTTAGACATCTTTTTTGTGAACATTGTTTTACATATTTTAGAGTAAATGTATTGTATGTATTACATTATTTAACTGGATAATTTACTGTTTGACAGCTATGTTATTTCATTAAATGCTTGAAATTGTGTATCAAATAGTGTGATAGCATGCATTATAATGTAAATACGAAAAAAAGAATTTTTTTTTTTATGCTACATGTTTCTGACGGCTTATCGTCAGTTTTGCGACGGTTCCAAATTTATTCTTAGGTAAAATCGACGGTTAGCCAATGAACATTTTTACCAACATCTAACTGAAGACTTAAGGTGCATCACAAAAAACAGCGAGCGCGATACTTTTCTAACAGTTATCACGCCGGTTATAAGAAACGACGCTTTACCAATAATTTTTAACTATGTCAAAAAACCGACTGGTGCGGAACTTTTTTGATAGTTAACCCGTCGATTATAAAAAACGACGCATAATCGCCAGTTTTGTTTGCTTCAAAAGACCGACGGGTGCGACAATTTTCTGACATGTATGTTGTCGTCATAACCGATAGAAGAATCATTAGTTATATGAACCGACGATTACCGACGACTCAAATTTTTCTAATGAAAGCGACAACATTAAATTATCGGAAAACCGTCGGTACTTTTATACCATTGGAATAACGGTCGGTTTAGGAATTACCGACAAACATCTCACCTACGAGCTTAAAATCGGCGGTAAACTGTCAATAATATTAAAAGTTATGATTTTTCTTTTTATAACTGGCGGATTGTGGCCGTCGGAAAAAATTTAAATTCCTGTAAAATATTTACAGACTATCTGCTTGTATCCATAATTGTCATGATCATTAATATTGTTTTTTAAGTGATTCCAACATGAAAACTATATGACTAAATTTTATTTGTTTTGTTTATTTTTTTTATATTCGCTATGTAGCTCACTAAAGTCAAATTTTTAATGGGCCAATATTTTTGTTGGGACATTATCTTACTCAGATGTTGAAATTAAGTTCATTTTATCATATTATAGAAATAAAAGTTACCTCACCTATGTTTGATTTATAAATGAAATTAATAGTTATGCTCACAACTATACACACAATAGGCTAAGTAATATCTTTTCTCATATTAAGTATCAAATCACTACAAAGATCAAAACATGATACATGTAATGAGTTTTCAAGGATTGAGCTATGGATATTTTGAATTCTTGTGAATAAAACAAATATTAAGTCCTTTAGGCTATAATATTTTAACTAGCCTATTTTTATCTCTATTTCTCATCATAAAAGTCAGTGTAGCTACTTATTTTTGGACTATTAATGATTGATTCTTTGATTTTAATTCTAACATGAATAGATATTCTGTTCTATCACTAATTTTGTTTCCTTATTTTTAGACTTTTTATGTTGCTTTGAGTGTTATTTTATTGTATATTTATTTGCTATTAAAAAAAAATTATGAAAGGCTCTCTCAACTCAAATAATTACTTCCTCCATATATATACATCTATTTTTTTACTATTTTTAATTTCATTTAAATGATTTATCCTATGGGATTAGCTGCATCATTTTTTAGATTATTGAATGTTCAAATAAAAATTTAACATAGATAAATGATTCTCACTCACAAAATAACATTAATAACTTTTAAAACTTCAATCAATGAAAGTATTCCTGGAAGATGGTGAAGCTCCAATGGCGTACAAGATTAGAGAGTCATCTTAGATGGTTTGGTCACGTCAAATGTTGACCACCTGATGATCTAGTTAGGAGTGTGGAGACTTTAGACTTGATTTATGTTAAAAAAAAAATAGAGATGGACCTAAAAAGACTTGAGCATGTTGTATAAGAGATGATTTTAATTTATTAGAACTAATTGAAAAAGTGGCACTCAATAGGATACAATGGAGAAAAAGAATTGATGTAACATACCTCACTTGATAGAATAAAACCATATTGTAGTTGTTGATCAATAAACGTAACTTAGGTGGTGTTTGGTAGTCTATTAATAGACGAATTTTTGCAATGGATTTAACATAAATCCACTCAAACATAAAAATTAAACCTTTAAATTCAGCACTCTGTTTAACCCGCGTTATGGTAGTTTTTCCACACGTTTCATCTTCTTCCTAACGTAAACATGAATCCAAACCACACGTGAATTTAAGATCGATGATTTTCAAAATTTTCTCTATCAAAATAGATTTGATAAATTGAAATTTACTAAAACTTATTTAACATAAATCTCAGCCTGAGAAGAATAGCTGACTACATATCTACATGATTTAAACAAAAAAAAACACAACATAGTTTTGAGAATTGCAGTAAAACAAACAAAATAACTAACTTAACTCTTAATGCCTATGAGCATACATAAATACCAAAACTCAATCTCAAATCATGATGAAGAAGAAGCTAAAGCTCTTCAACCACTGACTCAAAACCTGCTGCATTTGCCGTTCAACACAGGCAAGAGAATCTGCAAGCAGCAGATAACTTCCAGTTATAGGAGGGATGCACTGAAGCTGAGATAAGTGTGATTTTATTTCCACTTTAAGCAAAATATTTAAATTTAATAATTACAAGAAAAGACAAGGCGAGGTATGGCAAAAAAATAAAAAAATGCTGACAAACTGTCCCATCACTTTTTTGCTAAAAAAAGTGATAGGACGGGAGCAGGGCAAAAGAATAAATAAATGGTTTCATCTGACCATTTTGGAAGATATTTCCACCTCCTTTCAAATTCGTGCCCTCATTAATGGCTAAAGATGTGACTTTTGATGTGATGGCTCGAGCGAGCTCCCGCCGTGCTTTCTCTCACGTGCTGGTGGACCGTCGCGGTCGCGTCATGCTGG